>VCHN02004341.1:0-12110 GCA_007115665.2 Sequoiadendron giganteum
GGAAACCCTATTAGGGGGAAAACCATGGTGGAGGTCAATCCAAAATTTAAGTACTCAAATATAAGTTTTACAAAATAGGAATGCACTTGCATTCAGGCTCACTGCTCAAAATGGAAGGCTCGCTAACTTAGAAAATGTTTAGATTAAAACCATCTAAAGGTTTCAACTGTAGTGATAGCATCTACTTATGCCAGGTTACAGTTCTGGTTAAGCTCGTGAACTAAATTCTGGACCTTTTGTCTGATTCTGCACTTCTCTCTGCTCTGCTCTGTTATGCTCTTCTCTTCTCTTCTCTTCGCATCAAATATTCATCTACAAATGATTTCACATTACTATCCTTCTGAATTTTGCATCATACACTAACATACTTCACATCTTACACATGGGTGCTGGCAAGAAGTTGAGTCCACTTTTTGGCCAAAAATTGGAAGTGTTTTCCCTGATTTTCAGAGTTTTACACATTTGACCTTAAAATTTGAAGCACTTAGAGATGAAATCTTCAAAAAAGTCACTGATCATAAAATGTAGTACTCAGAGTCTAGTTTCCAAATATGTAATTTATTTCAATACCCAGATTGTACAAATTGATTTTCAATAGGCTTTTGTAAAAACCACTATTTAAAAGTTTTTTTTTTTTTACCATACAATGCACATGTACAACATCCATATTTTGACCTAAATTATAATATTTTTCTAAATCATTTTGGGAAAATACTTGTGACTCACTGAAGCTTGTTTTGGATTTTTTTTGTAATTTTTTATTGAATTTTCTTTTTTTGTTAATTTTTTATCAGGCATATTTGTCGTTTTGAAAAATCATCGTGTACGACATGCATAAGATGACCTAAAGTTATCATTTTTTGCAATTTTTTTTTTAAAATTGAAAATAATTGTCTGAAGTTTTTTCTTGTGCAATTCATTCGCCAAAATGTTATGTTGATCAAAAGTTATTAAAATAGTAAAAAACACTGATATTTAAAGTTTATGGACCAGTTTCATCATAAATTAATTGAAAAATAGAAAAAATAATCCAATTGTAAAAAAAATTATATATTTAAAATTTGCATTGTCTCATCTAAAATGGGTTTTAATTTCGTCAAAAATATTTGCAAAAAAAGTTGTTAGCCATATGTCCAAACTCAATTTTTTTCCCTAAAATTGTTAGATACTTCAACTTGCAGGTCAAACTAGGTTGAAGGCCTAGGTTCGGACTCCCAATGTTTTTCCCAAACCAAAATCCGAGGCAAAAACCCGACCACAAAGCAAAAAAAAACAAATTTAAAAAAATGAGATCTCGATTATAGAATGAGATCTCGTTTTTAAAAAAATGGGATCTCGTTCCCAATGTTTAATGCAATGACTGTTGGTAGGAGAACGAGATCCCGTTTATAAAATGAGACCCCCTTCCCCTGCCAACGGTCCCAACAATAAATATTGGGAACGGGATCCCGATTATACAACGGGATCCCGTTTCTTTTTAACTATGTTATTTAAATTTACTGTTAAATTTTACTGTGAAGTCTGCAACTTCACATGTATGACCGATAGCAGTAAGATTGGTCTATTTTTTATCAAGCATTTTTTTTACAAGTGGTGACTTGTTTTCTTGATTAATTTTTTCAAAGGAGAAATCCCATTTTTTCAAAGAAGGAACAAAAGGTCTTCAAATTGTAATATGAATTGATTTTTCAAAGGAGGCATGAAGAAATTAGTTTTAAAGTGGAATTGTGCTAGTTTTCTACTTGATTTGAGGAACACAAGAGGAAGAATTTAGTCCTTATAGGTCTTGAACTTCCAATTTGAATTGAATTTTTTGAAGAATGTCACTATTTACATTCATTTGTGCTTGAGAATTTTATAATCATGGGAGATAAAGCTCATAATAATTGACTCCTGAAGAAATTGAAGCAAACAAAGAGAAGGAGAGACAAAGAGAAAGAGAAAGAGAAAGAGAAAGAAGAATGATAATTAAATCAATGAATGATGGGGGAGCATCCAATTCCACAACTATTGAAGATGAAAACATAGAGGAGACCATGGTTGTAGATGAAGTGAATTGGCAAGAAGTCAATTTGGAGAGGAACATGATTATACAAGCAAGTCCTACTATGTCTTCAAATCCATCTTTCAATGCTATGGATAATGTTTCAATATGCACAAATCCAGGTATGTCTTCAAATCCACATGTTAGTGAAATAGTAAATTCGTATGTAGAAATTTTACAAGATGTTGGACTTAATGATGTTGACATTGATAATATTCAGAGAGATGAAACTTTTATAGAATTTGTTGAAAATGAAAATGATAATGATCCTTTTGTTGAAAATGAAATTGAGAATAATCCTTTTATTGAAAATGAAAACAAAAACCGTTTTGTTGATTTAAATGAAAATGAAAACCGTTTTGTTGATGTAAATGAAAATGAAAACCGTTTTGTTGAAAATGAAGATGAAAATGAAGATGAAAATGTAAATTGTTTTGAAGTTGAAAATGAAAATGAAATTGAAGATGAAAATCTAGAATGTGATGTTGAATTTAATGAAAATACTTTTTTAAAAATTGAAAGTGGTGTTTTTGATAATCTTCCTGGTCAAATTTCTTGGAGGCAAATAAGAACACGTGCAAATAAAATATACAATGAATTCTTTTATCGTAAAAAAATTACAATTCAATGTCAACTAATGATGCAATTGATGAGAATGCAAAAAATGAGGAAAATAACGAAAAGGTTAGGCTTTTTTGTTAAACCAAAAAGAAAAGATCAATCATTAAAACATGCTATGTGTACTATTGCTAGTGCCATTCAATCGATTGGAAAAAATAGTCGATCTAAAGATAAAAATGTAGCAAGAAGAGCTATAACAACTGCTATAGGTAATAAAGCAACTTTGAATAAAATAATGGTAAGAAATATTAGTGAAGTTTTAAAAATACATCCTAAAACATTGCTAAGAGCGGCAAAAAGAAGAATAATTATAGAAAATGATCCTATCAACCAATGTTGGAGTTTCAGTGGTCGACTCCCGAGGTCTGATATGAAATTGAATGTTGAAATTAAATCTTTGATTGAAAAATGTTGGCATGATAATACTAGGGTTTCATCTAATGCTAGAGATGTTTTAAAATTAAGGGTGGGGTCCAAAGTTCGCGATCCTCGCCCAAAACACCTATTAGATACAACACAAACTGAATTTTATAAAAAAAATTGTGGTGATTTAGTGTTACCCAGTAATATTAAAATAAGTCAAAGGTCTTTTGAAAAATGTAAACCGTGGTATGTAAAAATTAATAAGCAACGAATATCTTGTTGTTGTAAAACGCATGTTCAATTTCGTTATTTTTATGATGTTTTTCGATATATACATTATACCTTGCATACTAACATGAGTATACAGGAATGCGGTATTAATATGCCACTTGAAGCAATAAGGGAGTTTATTTCAAGTTTGTTTTGTGAAAGACCTAATGGTAAATTGTTTTATTTAAGATCTTGTATTTCTAGACAATGCATTGACTGTGGAAATCTTTCATTCTTAGGAATTTGTATGCATGAAAGTGTTGATAATGATTTTGGACAACAATTAGTAGAAGTTAAAAGATTTAAGAATGTTCACTATTCTTTAAAAGATGGAAAAATAGGAAAGCATTGTGATTTAGTTACAGAAAAAGTTAGTGTGCATGCATTCATGAGTGAATTAAGAATAAGATAGTACCAAAATATATCATGCACTCTCAACATGCTTGATGGCTTGATGGCCAATTTCGCACATGTAGAAACACATTTCCAATTGGTACTATACTTTCAGTGTTTGATTTTACAGAAAATTATACTCTAGCTTCGCAAGAGGAAATTCAATCACAGTATTATAATTCAGTGCAAGTAGCTATGTTTGTCCATATTGTTTATAGACATGCAGATAATAGCACTAAGGATGATAGAAAAGTTTTGAGGGAGTATCATTTTTATTTGAGTGACAACTGATTACACTCATCAGAATCTGTTCAATACTGTTTCAGTATATTTTACAAAAATTTAAGACAAAGAGGAATCCATATGAAAGAACACCTCACATGGTCAGATAATTGTACGGGGCAGTTCAAGAATGCTCAAATGTTCTATTGGTTAAGTAGGATTCACAAAGAACTTAATGTCCAACATATATGGAGTTTTTTTTAAGCTAGGCATGGTAAAGGAGAACATGATGGAGCTGGTGCATGTGTCAAAAGAATTCTTGCTAGAGAACAATTAAAATTTGAAGATGCAGTAAAATTTAAAGATGCATGTGGGATTGTCGATTGGTGTAATACAATATTATCTACACCTAGTTTGAGTGAGTACTCTAGAGTTCATCGATTCTTTTGTTTGGTTAAAGAAGATAACATTGTACCTAGAGTTGACTGTGAGACAATTAGTGGATCTACTAAATGGCATTCGTTTAGGAGTTCAACAACAAGCACATGGACTATCTGGACAAGGGAGCTTGCATGTTTTTGCCAGTTTTGCATCTCAAGAGATTGGAAAGCATGTGAAAATACAGAATGGGTTGAATAGTGGGAGCAAAGATCGTTGACACCTGCACAAGCACATGATCAATATGAAAGAACTATTGAAGAAAATGATCAAGTGTTTGCATCTGAAGAATATGACCATGTTTCAGACCTTGTACAAGAAGGTAATTTAATTCAATTTATTTCATTTAATTTCGCTTTATTAAGTTATTTTGTAATACTAAATTTTTTATATTGATATGCACAAGTTATTAAATCAATTCTTGTTTGCGGGACATGTGTATGTTGTTGTTGCACCTGAGGGGAATGAAGAGCAAACAAAATATTGGTTGGCTCGTTGTGTGGAGAGTAAACATAATTTAATATCACCTCGAGAAGATGATGATGGCTATCATTATCCAATAGGTACCATGATCCCCTTAAGACATCCCCTTAAGCAAATTTTGATAACAATTTTTTTGATCCCCTTAAACAATTTTTTAGAACAAGTTTTTCATCTCATTAAGAAAAATTTGAGAACTTATATGATGATTGTTTTCATATTTTCCAATAGGATCGGTTGTGGTTGTTGGCACTTGGCTATGAAAATACCTAGCAAGGAAGAATGGTCTACCTACATTCGAAGATTATGAACCGCATAAAAAAATTATACATTATTCACATTTGGTGGTGGCAACAAATATAAAACTAGATCGGTATCGTGGAAGACCTGCAAATAAAGTGTTATGGACAATTTCTATGGAAGAGCATGAGACAATCATAGATGCATTACAAAAAAGAGAGGATGCAAATGGTACAATGGAATAAGTAAATACAGGTAAATATAGTTTAAGTTTTATATTGTCCTTTTAAATAGAGGTAATTATTAGTTAAAATATATTTAAATACATGTTTTGATTACATATTGATATTGCTTGTACATTAATAGTTAAAATTGATTTATTATCCTTTTTTGTATCCTTAAGCCATCATTGCATTGATCTCATACTTTGAAACAAAAAGGAGAGGATGCCTGGATTCAACCTACACATGTGTGGAATACTTTTAAATGCAGGTACTTGAGTTGTGTACATATAGATAGTTTTATATAAATTAAAATATGTATGTTTTGATGATTTCATTGATATTGCTTTTACCTTTTTGATATTAGGCAGTGTGAAGACCTAGTACATTCTGGGCATGAGTTTGAGATGTTCTTGAGATGGCATATCCAAATTTTGTAAACATTGTTTTGAGATGACATATATGTACATATATGTCCTTGTATGTCTTCAAATCACTAAATTTCATGCATACATTATTGTTAAATCAATTATATCCTTAAGATGTTGTATTATGACCCCTTAAGACATTCCCTTAAAACATTGTATTGTGACCCCTTAAGACATTGTATTATGACCCCTTAAGACATCCCCTTAAGACATTGTATTATGACCCCTTAAGGCATCCCCTTGAGACATTGTATTATGAACCCTTAACACATCACCTTAAGACATAATATGACCCCTTAAGACATCCCCTTAAGATGTAATATGACCCCTTAATACATCCCCTTAAGACTTTAAATTATGACCCCTTAAGACGTTCTATTATGAACCCTTAAGACATCCCCTTAAGATGTTCTATTATGAACCCTTAAGACATCCCCTTAAGACTTTGTATTATGACCCCTTAAGACGTTCTATTATGAACCCTTAAGACATCCCTTTAAGACGTTCTATTATGAACCCTTAAGACATCTCCTAAAGATGTCGTATTATGACCCCTTAAGATGTCCCCTTAAGACGTTGTATTATGACCCCTTAAGATGTCCCCTTATTTGTTTTCAATGTACGCCTTATAATTTAGTATTGGAATCCATTATTTGTGTTGACAGCTTAAAAAATAGTATTGGATGCCATTATTTGTTTTGACAGCTTATAAATTAGTGTTGGATTTTATTGTTTATAGAATTTATTAATGCTTTTGTTCTCTAATCTTGTATGGTTTTGTTTATTTCTTAAAATTTTATCCTTTCTGGTATATAAACGAATTGCTTTGGTTTGTAAATTATGATTTATTGACTAATTATTGATTGACGTGAATTGAATAAGTTCATTGACTAATTATAGCTAATTATTGAATGCACATATCATGTATGAAATCACTAAATTTGTAAACTATAATTATTAAAATGTCCTATTAATTTCAACTTTAATTTCATATTTATATCTAATTTCACATTAATGTCCTATATTAATATCTTGACTATGAACATAAAATGCATAAATGTATATGTGTAAATTAAAATTTCAAACAATAATAAAGTCCATAATTTATGTAAATATATTAAGTGCATGAAACCAATATATTAAGCGCATGAAAAAAAGTCCATCAGAGTACAACCCATGAACTAAAGTCCAACTAGGTACTCAAGAACCATGAATTATAAAGTCCAACAGAGTACATGACAAACCAAAAATATAGTCCACAAAATAAACAAATATAACCCACAAAATCATGTTTCTAGGTCATGTATTGTCTCTATAATCAAGAGACCTCTTTGTGCCATGTGGACTATGCAGATGACCTGAAACACTCTATACAAGAGAAAGATGAAATCATATGTAAGACAATGAAAAAAAATTAATGACAATTTAATTTATAATTCATCATATTAAAATTAAATTACCGTCATATCTGGGTTTGGATGCTCCACTGCACCTGAAGCAACCTCTACATTCTTTGAATCAATCTACACAAACAAGACAAAAAAAGTTGAAATTAGATGCACAAGTCTACAATTAAAAATTATTTAATTGAAATTAATTTATAATTTATCATATTTTAATTGTACCATATCCATAGGTTGTGCACCCTCTTCTGCAGGACATGTTTGTGCATTCTCAACTACTAGATGTGTCACATGCTATAAAAGAAAAATAATTTAAAACATGTATTAGCTCAAATTATATTAATATTCAATTTGAAATTTGAAATTATTTAGTTATATATTCACAATATATAATTTATAATTGAATTTAAATGTAATAAAAAATTTAAATTACCATTTGATCTGAAGCTTGCTCCACATGCCCTCCTAGAGGTGTAACTATGTTTGGGTCAGGGCTGAAAGTTGCACTAACAAATTCTTACAAGATCAAAGTTAAAGCATGTACATACTTGAATTAGGTAAATATATATATATTCAAGTTTGCACATTTTGTGTAGAAATTTATTTAAACAACCTGAAAATCAGAGGCCTCACGAGTAACCGCAAAATCTAATGTTTTCCTGATGCCCATTCTGATTGTGGTATCAACCTAGATAGACATGTAGACATGTAACACAAGCTTATAATATTTACACGTATACATGCACATTTCATATATATAGTGAATTAAAAATTCATAATTGTAACTATACTAATGTAAGTTAAACAATTTACAATATAAATGTACCTGCCCCTGGTCTATGATGGCCGATAGTGGAGGAGTGCTCGACAACCCCTCGGGTGGAATCGACATGGAAGCCGATTGACTTTCCTAAACCAACATTAATATTTCAAACATATATGTTATTATATTATAAATTTAAAACTCAAGTTAAAAATCATTTCATTTATAATTTAAAAAATTGAAATCAAAATACCCCATAAGGGTTGCTAATTAGGACTGGTGTCGATGTATGTACTCGTGGAATGAATGATTGCCCCATCGTTACTATAGTCTGTACACCAAACAGTTTGATTGTTAAAATGTATTGCAAACTTTACTTTGATATATACATTCATCAAAATTCTTATAAAACGAACGTGTAGATGCATATTTATACCTGTGTACCGGTGTCCTCAGGATGTTCGCCTCTTGTAAGAAACTCTACAAATGAACTGATGTGACCAAATGAACCATCAGAATCTCCACGTCTACCCGAACTAGGTGTGGCTTGATCAAGTCCATAGCATAGTTGATGGCAACTGGTACATACATGTGGGATGAACCTCAAAACTCCTGGAGTGGTACTCAAACCAGCTCCATAGAACACTCCTCCATCATCATCTCTATGCTCCCCACCCGCTATCGTAGAAGCATGTTGATCAAGGTCTCCTGCGAGTGTACTAAGGGAACCTAATGTCAAGACCATAGATTGATGATGCATAGGTGCAGGAACGGGAGGACCAAGAGCAATGACAAGGGGTTGTGCATGCATAGGGCATTGGGGATCAACCCTTGCCCCTAACCTCTATTGTGGCATGCCGCCACCAACACCCTAAAATGATTTAAAATCAAAATAATTGGGCTTGTGCCCCATAACAAACTCTACATATAATTTCCTCAAAAAATACAATGGGCACTCCCAATTAGCATGTGGGGGACTATCAAAAACCATATACCATCGATCCCAAAAATGTGCACTCATTTGTGGATGTATGCACCACCTCATGGATATTCTAGATTTGTTGGCAGGAATGGGTTGTCGAGTAACGGTGTCGAGAAAGTAGGGGGCTAGGTGGGCTTTCATTATTTTAAGGTCTAATATTTCTTTATAAGAGAGACCATCAACATAAAATTGTCTCATTTGTTCTTTGTCTCGTCTATGCCTATCTAGATCAGAATCAATGGTCCTGATGGCATCCACAACGTTTTGCATTGCAGATGCAAAACGTCTAACATGGGGTGGAATCAATGCTTGACTCTGCATAACATTGATTTGATTCTATATTGATCCAACCTGATCATTTATGCGTGCTCGTAAGCGAGCCTCATTAGATGCAATAGGTCATGGAGGGGGAGGGGGAGGAGGAGGTGAAGGTGCCTGAGCTGGTGGATTGATGATATCATCAATATTAAAATCATCCATGATATGAGATATAAGTGTGCACCTGCATTAAATTATACTAAATTAACATACAAACTTAAAAAATTACAAGAAATAGTTAAATTTGAAACACACATGCAAACTTTTTTAAATATGATACATGCATACATATATTAAGATCATATAAAATTGAAACACACATATACATTGATTGAACTTGATCAAGTAAACTATGTACATACATTTAAAATAAAAAAATACCATGCATTTAACATACATACATTTAAAATAAAAAATACCAGCATAATTTGCATGCATACATCATTAAAGTAAACTATGTACATACAAATTTCAAAATATAACAACTATATGTGCAATTTTAATACATGTGTACATAGTAAACAATAAAATTGAAACATTCACAAAAAGCTCATTTTATGTCTAACACATGTATATATATCCATCTAGAACCATCCATCTAGAACCAAAATCATAAATTCACATCACACAAAATATCCATCATTCACCAAATTCATCACACAAAATATCCATCATTCACCAAATTCATAAATTCATAACTATTTAAGATCATTGTCTTAATTTAAAAACTATTGTGGCTTTCTACTGCATCTCTTCATTTATTTGCGTTTTTCCTTTTCAGAATCAGAAGTTCTCCTCTCCTCTAGCCATTGTCGATGCTCATCTAAGATCCCATCCATAGCCCTGACAGCATCAACAATGGTTTGCATCCTAGATGCAATCATCCTCACAGGTGGTGCGACAAATTCTTCATTTTGAATAATGTTGATTTGATCTTGGATGGTTCTAACATTGGAATTGATTCGTGCTTGCAAATGAGCACCATCAATTTCAAGTGGTGGAGGTGGGGGTTTATGAGCTGGAGTGGGTGGAGGTGGAGGTGAAGGTGGTGGAGATGGATGGCACAGAGGTTGATTGCAAATATTATTGAATCGATCCATGTGATCTCTAGAAGATATGAGTGAACCTGCATTAGATTTGTAATTTCAAAATGTAAGATACATGTTTAGGATTTATACCCTTAAACCATTCAATATAAATGGCCTAATTGAATACATATGATAAAATAAAATTTTAAGCCTCATTTATGTCTAAGGCATGTTACTTGAATGAAAATACAATTAACTATTAATATAAGATAATTTATGAATGTTATAGGGTTTACGGTTTAGAGTTTAACATAGATCCCCTTAAGCCATCCTATCACCCTAAACCGTAAATTAATCAACCTAGATCATGATTTATCTCATTCATATTATAATCTTGCATGATCTACTTATTGTTAAATTTGGTTTACGAAACTTAGGGTGAAGTTTTGGTGTCCCTTGGAATATAATGAACTTGCAAGTTAGTGAAGAACATTTTCTTGTGGAACAGTTGATTGAGATAGGTCTATAGGATAGGATTCATGGGAGTGCCCTATAGGATAGGATTCATGGGAGTACCCTGTAGGATTCTTTTGGAACAGTTGATTAAGATCCTAAGACAAAATTAATGCTTTAGTGAAGAACATTTTCTTGTGGAACAGTTGATTGAGATAGGTCTTGTTTCAACTGACCAACCTAGATCATGAAATATCATTCATATTATAATCTTGCACAATCTTGTTATTGTTAAATTTGGTTTCCTTGGGCAACTTCACCAAATTTTAAGAACTTATTTGATCCCATTAAGAAATGTCATATTAGGACCCCTTAAGACATCGATTTACGATTTAGGGTGATAGGATGGCTTAAGGGGATCTATGTCTAGTGAGGTCCTAGGACAAAATAACATGGCTTAAGGGAATCAAATTTTGTGGAGTTTCCTAAGGCAACCAAATTTGATTTTAAGGTCCTAAGACAAAATGAATGCTTTAGTGAAGAACATTTTCTTGTGGAGCAGTTGATTGAGATAGGTCTTGTTTCAATTGACCAACCTAGATCATGAAATTCCATTCATATTATAAACTTGCACAATCTTGTTATTGTTAAATTTGGTTTCCTTGGGAAACTTCACCAAATTTTAAGAAATTTTTTGATCCCATTAAGAAATGTCATATTAGGACCCCTTAAGACATCAATTTATGATTTAGGGTGATAGGATGGATTAAGGGGATCTATGTCTAGTGAGGTCCTAGGACAAAATAACATGGCTTAAGGGAATCAAATTTGGTGGAGTTTCCTAAGGCAACCAAATTTGATTTTAAGGTCCTAAGACAAAATGAATGCTTTAGTGAAGAACATTTTCTTGTGGACCAATTGATTGAGATAGGTCTTGTTTCAAATATCATCCATATTATAATCTTGCACAATCTTGTTATTGTTAAATTTGGTTGCCTTGGGAAACTTCACCAAATTTTAAAAACTTCTTTCATCCCATTAAGAAATGTCATATTAGGACCCCTTAAGACATTGATTTACGATTTAGGGTGATAGGATGACTTAAGGAGATCTATGTCTAGTGAGGTCCTAGGACAAAATGACATGGCTCAAGTGAATAAAATTTGGTAAAAAAATGATGTCTTTAGCCTGTTTAGGGTTTAGGGTTTATGGTAGTATGATGGCTTAAGGGGATCTTTGTAGTAAGGTTCTACTACAAAATGACATGGCTTAAGGGAATCAAATTTGGCTTAAGGGGATCTTTGTAGTAAGGTTCTATGAAAAAATGGCATGGCTTAAGGGAATCAAATTTGGTGGAGTTGCCTAAGGCAACCAAATTTGATTATAAGGTCCTAAGACGAAATGGATGATTTAGTGTTGAGGGTTTAGATTTTAGAGTTCAAG
>VCHN02002953.1:0-15453 GCA_007115665.2 Sequoiadendron giganteum
TAGGTTGTGCTCCACCCTCACCAGGCTGCATTCCAATGTCATGTGCAGTATTATCATTGCTTATCTGTGTAAAACAAATAGGCACATTATTATGGTGGAAATTAATATTGAACAGATTGCACAAGTATTCAATTTGAAATAAACTTTATTGAGTTTATTTACCTGCGTGTTGGATGTAGTGGAAGATTGTGTTTGCCCAATCGAGACTCTTAGTTGTTCAGTCAGGGCTCCATAGCCTTGGTCGAAGGCAATCTTTAGGTCCTCTTGTGTGGGCACTCTGTTGAAATCAAAGCCCTGCATTTTTGCATGCGATCATGAATTTTGCTTCTATGATGTGATAAAACCAAAATTGTTTGCAATTTATTATTTGGATGCAATATTTCATTTATTGATACTTACAAATTATGCGGCTACTTTCATATAACCACCAGAGCCAAGTTTGTGTTGCCCGTTTTTTTCTAGTCTTGCCTTTGTTGCCTTGGATGTGTTGGGCAGCCTATGAAAAAATTGAAATATGTTAGATGATGTAAAAAGAAAGATTAATCAGTATATAATTAAATTGTTGATATTATTACATACCTTCCTTGGCCCGGTAGTATCTTTCCTTTCTTCTTTTCAGCCTTCTCCTTTCCATCCGACACCAAGTCCTTCCACTCCCTTTTCGGAATCATGGGGGGACGCTCGTACTTTCTGTTCTTCTCTAAATGTGACCTATATTGGTCCCTCACATATTTTAGATAGGTACCAGCTTTCTTAAGGACCTTGGTTTGGTTGAATGTTTTATCACCGAACAACACAACTAAATGGTTAATGAGCTCATCCTTTAAATCTTGATTTTGGGCATTCCACCGTATACGTATGGTGGGCCCGAAGAGCTCCAATGTAATATCACTTAGATGTTTATAAAAAACATCATTTCCTGCAAAATGACCATGGGATCATTAGTCTATAAAGAGTGATCAATAAGTAAATTTCAATTGGATTATATATAATAATAATTAAAAAATTTCAAAGTACCTGGGACCTTCTCTATCTTTATGGGAAGGAAATCCTCGGTCACCACAACTGTGACCAGCAATGTTCTCATACTAGCAATACGGGAAGATCCAGGAAATGTTGCTAAAACATCACTAGTACTAGTGGGCTCTGTATCCATAGGTATTGACACATGTGGTGGCATGTGTTCACTACCAGACGGTGGACTACCGAATGCCTGCATGGTATGTGTTGCCGACATTTCAGTTGACAATATAGGCATGGATGATGGGGCCAGATAAAGTATTGTATGCATAAGAAGATCAAGATTGACACTTGTACCATCCCCTACTTCCCGGGAAACACTTGCAGTACCTTGATCATGGCCAGCAGCATGATGAGGATGCAAATAATCCTGTAAAAACAACACATATTTTAGTTCATGACATAAAAGAGTACAAAATATAAAACCATGAATGAACTTATGTTATAATTAAAGATCTCATGACAGCTTACTTCCAAGTTTTGTGCTCTCTCAGACAATATTTTAACCCTTTCTCTTATCTCATATGTTTGAGGCACTATGAATACCAACTGAAGGATTTCTTGATTACATTTTTTTTGGGCCTTCCTCATCATATCCACAGGGTTTGTGGAAAATGCAATGTCATCATCACATAATAGTGACTGCACCTCCATATGGATGCTCCCCTGTACTGCTGGTGCCTTTCCCCGATCAGCTAACTGCAACAAGAATATTAAAAACATTATCAAAATTAACCCAATAAACTCATGAAAAAAACATAATAATAAAACATTTTGCTCGTATCTAATTTGTACAATTACAATGATGTAAACCTGTCGGATAGAAGCACCTGAAGATGGATCATGATCTGTGCTCTGGGTTGGAGCCTTCCTCGTATAATCAATGTCCCATTGTGACAAAAATTAAATATAAAAAATATTACCGAAATGAAACCAATAGACTTACGAAAAAAAACATAATAATAAAATGGTATATTGGAGTCATTAATTGGAGGTTGGGTAAAATGGTATATATATAGTACATACCACCCCCATAGTAATTGTGTTTGTATCTAAGCGATTCAAATTGTAATCAATTAGCAACTCTTCCCCTGCAGTTATTGATTTTATCGCACATACAAATACACAGTTTCCCTCTCGCGCATCGAATATACAATTGGGTTGCTTATTTGTTGACCTAGGTCATGTACTATTTATAAACCCTGCAATATTCCCTAGTGCTTTTGGCCTCCCGTCAATGTACCTAGCCACTCCTTTATTTTGATCCTTATCTTTTAGTTGTATATAATTTGTTGATAGTGCATACCTATGCATACTTCATGTATATCGAACCAGCTGCATCCAATCTTTGTAACTGTAACAGGGTCCAACATACTCCATCAACTCAGTAACTTTGTCGTAACAGACTTTTATGCCGTCCATGCAAAATATCCCCAAACCATGTAATGATGATGGTGCTATGCGATATATCCTCTCATTGACACAAATATTAGTGTTTATTGGAGGAAGTTCCTTGGGTACCCATTGTTTCCGTAGATGTTTGTACCTCAAGGGCACCTCGATGTCGCCTATGCTCTCATCATCATAAGAACATGACCCCCCTTTAGCAAGAAAAAATTCCATGCATTTACAGAATTTTCTTCTAATGTTTTGACATCTAGTTGATCTCCCTCTTTTAGACCTACTACATGTCTCGCTTTCCTCTTCTCTTCCTGAATTTCCCTCGCTCGAGGAAGACAAATCTGACAAATACCTATTTGGTGGTACCTACACTCATAAGGATGTTGGATGAATTTCTTTCATGGTGATGTGATCCCAAGGTGACATTATGATTAATCTATCATTTTATCGCTATAATTTGACAGGTTATAAGATAATCAAGTCTTGATAGATTGCAATTTACTATTACTACCATCCAAATGTGTCCATCACAAATCAAATCTACTTAACGTTTTAACTCCCAAACTTTGTAACAAGTGTTAAATGTGACTATGGTCCACCAGTTACACAACCAAGGCCTCAAATGTATTCTCTAATTGTAATCAAAGGACTTTTTCTCTTCATTCAAGTAAATAAAGTTGAAGGGAAACACCACCAAGTGGTTTATTGGACACCTACATGACTAAAAATAGCAGCAAATTTACATTTAATTTCCATATGTCTAAGTGGTTAATGGGGAGGGAGTGTGTACTAGGCCTGGTAAAGTCATCATAAGTTTATGCTTTGGCAATAAAAAATGTTTAAGTCATCTTAACTCTTCCTATGTCTAATTGCTAGGAGACTTTTGGTATGTTTTAAGGTAGGATGAGTGGTCGCATCAATGTTCTAATTCTCTATGACAAGGTTTCAACATCTTCAAATAGTGAAAGTTAGTGCTCATAATCATTTGAAACAACAACATTTTGACTATGTATGATGGTAGGATTTGATAACTTAAAAGAATTGGCTACCCAACAAACTTAAAGTTAAAAGAAACTTTTTCAGTTTAAGGGGTTATCACTTTCTTTCATCTTTGCATATTGGTTTGATGCTTCAAACAATGCATTTCTTATCCCACTTATATCATATTTTATTCCCATCCCATTGCAATTGTTGGAGGAGTTGATACCAAAATTTCATATCAAATACCACGTTCTTGAAGCAATTTTTTGTGTTTTTACTATTTTTTTGAAGTTCTTTTGTGTTGTATGGATCCGTACAAGCTTGAAATGCTCTGAGATCATTGGTGTAGATAAATATATGTGTTACCTTTCATTTTCATTTGTTTTTAAGTGCTCAATCATTGTTTTGTGGGAGAAAACAATCAAATACAGGGACTGCCCTGTTTTGCCTATGTAAGGGTTTGAGGGCTAAATAGAAATGACATCCACCAATCCACCCATTGTCTTGGAACTATAACTTGGTGGATTGGTGTGCATCATGGTATGATAGAAGTTCATTGCATTTAGGGGTTTGTTAAAGCAAGAAAATTGGCATTGAATTGATGCCCTAGGGCTGATAGGGGCAATTTTCTTGTGAATTTGTGGTTGTTAAGTCAGGGTTTATCAATTTGATGGATATCTTGGTAGAGTCATGGTGACACTATTTGATGGGCCAATCTCTACTTCGAAACAAAAATATCTCTAACAACTCTAAGAGCTATAATGGGATGGCATTAAAGGAACCTTCATATGAAGGATATTCTAATGACGGACCTTTGAATTAAGGTCTTCATTTGAAGGTCCTTCATGCCAAGGTTACTTTTATAAATCATTTTGGACATGAAATATTTAAAATAAAAAATACCTTCATTTGAAAGTCTTGACATGGCATCATTTTTGAATGAAGGTTCTTCATTCAAAGGTCATGATGACATCACCTTCAAATGAAGGTTCTTCATTCAACTGGTATTTTGTAATTTTGAATGTGTGATAATAATTTAGGGTTAAAAATAAATCCATTTGAGCCTTTTATAAATGAAAGGACATTTGATGCAATCATATGCCTTGTCAAACTTTTAACTTAATAGTAAGGGCATCATGAGTAGTTTGTTGGGCCCATTCAACAATCTCCGATGCAAGGATTGAATTGTCTAGAATGTATCTACTATCAAGAAAGCCAATTTTTTTACCTATATGACTATATCTCAAACAATAGATTTAATTGTGATGGCATTGATATTTATAAGGATTTTGTATCTAGGTGTTGAGAAGCATAATTGGCCACCATCCTAGGAAAGATTCTTCATTCTCACTTTTAGGTGTTAAAATTTAACAATACTTTGATTGATGAAAGAGCCCAAAGAGCCTTTCTCCATGGTATCCAAGTACAGATAGCATCGGCCTTCTCTCCTTCTTAGGAATCTCAACACTTCCTTATGATCAACCCCCTTCTATCCATAGGAATTGAACCAATTGGGCTTGGCTAAGAATGATTTCCTATAACATTGAGTTTTATGCCACTATATATTTGACCTTAAAGCTTTCCAAAAAATATCTAGGCATTGAATATCCTAAATAATGTCACGTTTGTCCTCCAAGAGAGTGAGAAAGGAGTCATTAGAAAAATGACCATTGAATAGTTGGGCTATAGAGTTAGGAAAAGTAGCACCTTTAATAAGGTTCCATGAAATAATATTAGCCAAAAGATATCCAAAGGCTTCCATAAAAAACACATATAAAGTAGGAGCTAAGGGGAAAACATGAAAAATTGAATGAAAACACCCAAAATCCTCAAATTTATGTCCATTCATGGTAATACAAGTATAACCATCATAATTTATTTTTGAAAAAAGTAAAAAAAAAATTGAGGAACAAATCCTAGATGACATAACTAGTCCAATTCAACACCAGAGGTAGCAAGAGATTAATGAAATTACCACAAGTTTTAAGTAGAAGTAAACTGCCATTTTCAAGTACTAATGGTAGTATGAAATTGTGACTAGCTAAATGGAAAGAAAATTAGAAAATTGTAACCAACATTTAAGTGGAAATAATTAAAAGTAACCACACTTTTTGCATGGTTGAACCAATTTAAAAATTCAGCCAAAGGTGATAGTAAGAAAATTAAAATGCACCTTTATGAAATATTTAGTCTAAGAGCCAAATTTGGATGGCAAAGTTAGTAAGAAGTAGTGTCTAAAGTGGAAAATTAATCATGAAATCATGGCTAATAGAGCATACAAAATATATTGGAAAAATCAAGAGAACTTATATCTGCACATAAAAACACTCAAAATAATAATTATATCATACAGTTCATTTGGGAATATATTACAATATGGCTTTTACAAAGCCTTTCAAATATACCTTCCCATTTGAACTAATATCTTATAAGAATATAACTAATTATTTAATAACAAAAATAAACAAGTTAGTAAGGTGAATTTATTAATGTTAATCTTAATATTCCAACACCCTACCTTAATTTTTACATTCCACACAACAAAACATGTTGATTGAGACAAACAAATATATATAGGCTAAGCTAACATCATTTGATTTTTCTTTAAGTTCTCCCTCAAGAACATCATTGGCTCGAGTTATACAAGTCCACACTATGTGATCATTTTTATTACAATAATAACATTCATTTTTATTTTTTAATTATTATTACCTCATGAGTATAATATATTATCATGTTGAGAATCAACTTTTAAATATTTTCCATTGTTCTTTTTTCTTCTCCTAATAGGGCCAAAATCACATCTTCTTGTGTTTGAGAAGTTATTGGACTAAGCATAGAAATAACATTGTTGTATTTTCAAACTATTTAACAAAATATCCTTAGCATCTTCATCATCTAATAGAGCCTTGACTTCTACCAATTGTCTAATGACAGATCTCAAATTTATTATGTGATTAGACATAGTGATTATATCTCTCATTTTGAATCTAAATAGTTGAAGTTTTAGGAAAAACTTCACATTAACTATTTTTGCTCCAAATATTTTATTGAAATTATCCCAAATTTCCTATGATGATTTATCTAAATCTATATAATAAAATTTAATGTCAAAAAGGGAAAGACCAATAATAAATTTGACTTTATCATCTGTTTTATGTCATTCCAATAACTTATTTGCATTTGTAGGTGGTGTTTTGTTGCCATGCATGATTCTCTATTATTCATTTATTGCATTTGCATTTTTGTTTTCCAAGTATGAAATTTAAAACATTTTTTTTGTTTAAAAGAATCTTTATCTTAAAAATATGAACTAAAAATATTTGAAAAGTTTAATGTCAACCTTATCACTCTAAAAAGTACAACTTAAACATCCCTTTCAAACCTTGTAACCAGTTTTGAACCACTCTCCAATTCATTTTTCCTCATCACAAACATTAACACCATTTTATTGTTCTAAACAACTTATTGAATCCTCTTATGCATCAAACTTATTTAATTGTTTCAAAAAAGACAAAAAAAATAAATTTGAAAATATGACTTTTCAAACTTCACACTTCCTTCTTATTATTACCAAATGCCATTATTTTAAATGAAAAACACGTGAATGTTATAAATGCATTATTTCTATAAGGAAACAAACCATATATCTCTTTTTAATGACCAAATTAAAGCAGATTGCAAATAGAAACTTGGCCGTTGTATAGAACATCAAAAAATTGATAACAAAGAATAAAAAAAACTACTACAAAGACCTAGGATAGGCTAGAGGCCCATAGTAGAACATTCATCACAAACCAACTAGCCTTTACAGTGATTTTGCACTCGTTGATTCCCTAAAGAAAACCTTATCTTGAGTATAATCCATCATAGTCACATATGATCACATCATTCTTGACCATTTGATATCATGAAAAACCTCCAAAATCTAGTATTCAAATAATCCATATCATCGGCAAGACAAGTTCCATCAGGGTGAAATGAAAAGGTCTCACTGATGAAGTTCCATCAGCAAGAAACCTGTCTTGTCTCACCGATCAAAGCACAAGGAGTTGTATCGACCAGACCAATGCCATCGGAGTAAGATCCTTGAGTTAGCCTGAGTGCATTTGTCTCACCGATGAAATATTATCACCGAAATAGTCATCTTGTCTTGCCAACAAAACAAAGAAACATAATATTGCCAAGACAAACGCTATCAAAATGAGTTCAAAATGTCCTCCCGACCCACTATGTCATACCGATAAGATTACATCAGCAGGAGTCTTGGTGACATACTTGAGATCGAAGGAATAATCATTGGGGAGACTTATAAAATTGGAAAAATTACCGAATGTCTTAGTGATACAGGACGTGTTGCCGATGAAGACACAAAGAGATCAAGATAGTTGTCGGGGTGACTCTTGGCGATATTTATATGAATCAAATGGATAGATTATGTGATATCGGTGTAATGTCTCCCAGAAAAAAAAAATTTTAATGAACGTTAGTCAGGCCTGAATAAAAGGATTGCCCAAAGTTTCAATTGTCTTGTCGATAGAACATTTAATGTGACAGTGGGTAAATTTGAAGATCAACTACGCTCATGTTCAAAGCTAGGACATTAATGGTAATATTACTACCAAATGTGTCAATGATTTCCTGAATTGAGTATAATCCATCATAGTCACATATGATCACATCATTCTTGACCATTTGATATCATGAAAAACCTCCAAAATCTAGTATTCAAATAACCCATATCATTGGCAAGACAAGTTCCATCGAGGTGAAATGAAAAGTTCATACCGAGCATATAGGTCGCACCGATGAAGTTCCATCGGCAAGAAACCTATCTTGTCTCACTGATCAAAGCATAAGGAGTTGTATTGGCTAGACCAATTCCATCGGAGTAAGATCCCTAAGTCAGCCCAAGTGCATTTGTCTCGTTGATGAAATATCATCGTCGAAACACTCATCTTGTCTTGCCAACAAAACAAAGAAACATACTATTGCCAAGACAAATGCTATCAGAATGAGTTCAAAATTTCCTCCCGGGCCACTATGTCATGCCAATAAGATTAAATTGGCAGGAGTCTTGGTGACATACTTGAGATCGAAGGAATAATCATCGGGGAGACCTATAACATCAACAAAATTACTGAATGTCTTAGCGATACACCATGTCTTGCTGATGAAGACACAAACAGATCAAGATAGTTGTCGAGGTGACTCTTGGCAACATTTATATGAATTAGATGGATAGATTATGTGATATTGGCCTAATGTCTCCCTGATAAAAAGAATGTTTAATGAAAGTTAGTCAACCCTGAATAAAAGGATCGCCCAAAGTTTCAATTGTCTTGCTGATAGAATATTTGATGTGACAGTGGGTAAATTCGAAGATCAGCTATGCTCGTGTTCAAAGCTAGGACATTAATGGTAGTATTACTACCAAATGCGTCGATGATTTCCTGAATTGAGAAAAGTAATTGAAGGCGAATTTTGCAAAGTTAGCAGTAGAGGAACAAATGAAGGGGTAAAGGATCTTGTGGTCAAAGAATTCTAAATAAACTTGTAAGTTCCCTGCAATTAAATTTTTGGTTTTATGATTCATAAAATGGAAAGCACTAGCTTAGGAAAATAAAAAGGTAGGAAACAGAGTGAGAGTAATAACCCTAGAGGAAAAGAGAAAAAAATTGAAGCAGAGAAGGAACCAGGGGTAGCTGAGAGGAAGTTAAACCATAACTTAATTGATCAATTTCTTAGCTCGGGACCTAAGGCCAAGTGATCTGCACAACTTAGGGTAGAAGTGGAAAAGTTAGAGGATAAATGCAAGCATATACAAGACATATGGACCCCAATTAGGGGATATGAGCTGTTTATTTTTCATTACCAATGAAGGAGTTGATACAAACCAGTGTGCAATCCTTGGAAGTTAAACCTAGGGAAACTAGTCTGCTCCAATGTATTTGTAAATGTAGAATTGGTGAAGATGCTAGTTGCCTATTATAATCCAAAATGTAAAGCTATTTGTGATCCATTAGGAAAACCATTTATACATGTATCTGAAGCTGCCATCTATGAGGTTTTTAACCGAGAGGGAGTGTGTGGTGAAAAAATTGTACCTGAAGAGATGGAAAAGGAATTCTAGAGGATGGATACTTTGTACAAGGGTTGGAGGTTGCCACTATACAAGTCTAAGAAAGATGGTGTTTTAGTCCCACTGAATAACAGTGATGGTCCCCCATTCCATGTTGATTTGTTCACATGAGGTACACATATTTTTCAGTGTGTCATGTGTTGGGAATGGAGGCCCCTAAGCACATGTCAATTGTACCCATGGTAATTGTAGCAGACATCCAATGTCACAATTCAAGGTTTTTTTATTATGCTTCACACATCTTTAAAGTACTTGATTCGGGAATGATGGCATAAAAAGTGGAGCTCCTATCTTGCACTTGGATGCTTATTCAATCCTAATGCATATGATACTTTATTATGGACAAGAATTGTAGATGTGGCCTGAAAAACTGAGGGTTGTACAATTTTATAAGGAAGGAAGGTTATTACCAGTACAACTCTGGACTACCACCTAGGATTGCAAATTTTCTAATTCTTGTTATCTACATTTTGAAGAGTTTTTTGTGAAACCACTATACAAATTTTACAATCATCATTGTGAATACTCATTGTCTGATGAAATAAAAAGGTTTTTAATGCCTAAGGATTTCAATGGACCTGTCAACCATAATTGGGGAGACTGGTACTATCTAGAAGATGCGGCCATGATAAGAGTATATGGATTTGAAGATGGACCCTTCATTCTTCCAAAGATGGTGCCCCATAGGATTGCATATTTGGAGATTGCAAGGCAATTGGACTTTTCAGATGATATGAATCTAAGTTCTTTCGGAAAGTAGACATTTATGCCTAGTACATTATGCTTCGGTGATTTTACTGTATTACCTAGGGATGGATATGACATGGTTCTCAACAAATTGCTGCAATACAACATGAAGAAGGGTCCACCGTGAAAAGGATTTGATCCAGAAGGGTATATTGATTTTTCCAAAAATAAAATGAACTTGGGAGGATACAATCACATACCCTATCTATATGATGACTTGATCAGGAATTTGGAAGAAATGGAAGCCAAAAAAGTTCTTGATGAGTATAACAAAGGATTGCAAGATACAAAACTATTATCTTCTGATGAAGAGGCATCAGGTGATGGTAGGCCTAGCAGTACAATTGATAAAATCTCCAAATTGAGAACTCAAGACTACAAGTATGTTCCTAGGGAACCAAATGTTGAAGAGAGTGTAGATACTGACACAAGGCAGATAGCATATAAATCATTTTTGGTTGATGATGAATTCATTAAAACCTCAAATTTTAAAACCTTTTTGTGCAAATTAAAAGGAAAATCAATAAGGGAATCAGTGGAGAATATTACACCAAGTAATGAGGAACAACTGCTAAATAACTTAAAATCAAGTGTGGAAGAAGAAATGAAGAGCATGACCCCTGAGAAAGGAAGGAAATTATTAGAAGATGTAGGTGTCATGATCTTTCCTGGGTTGGATTTAAACTCTTCTTTGGTTTTTGATAGTGTTCTAAAGAATAGTAATGCCACACATAAACTCACACCTGAGGGGGTAACAAATATTTATGCAGGATCTAAGTATAACCCAGATGGGGGATCACTTATGATATGGGCTTTGTATCCTCCACACAAGAAATATGTTGTAATCGATGCTGAAAAGGATTTTGGACATGTAATGATGTTAAAAGTTGTTGAGGTTGATCCAATAGCTACACCAAAAATTGGCATTAATGTGGCCAAATTAAATAAAGCCCAAATGCAAAAGCTAATCAAGGAAAAAGAAATGTATGAGATTAATAATGGGAGACTACTCAAACAAAATGATCACTTGAAGGACATGATGGGAATCACACTAGGATTAACAAAGCAATTGAATCATGGTGAAAGCTCCCAGGAAAGAGACCAGTGGGAAGAATCAAATGCGCACTCACAAGGTAAATGTGATGCACTCACTGCAAAAATAAGGAAGATGCAGACCAATTTAATGACTTGGTTGAGTAAGCTCTGGGGAACACATTCACATAATTTTACTGCACTACAAGAACATAAGAGGATAGATAGTAGGATCCAAGAGAAGTTCTAGGAAATAAACCAAAGGGATGCTCCTGATAACATAGCTATTGATACTAGAAACCATTTTATGAAAAAACATAAAGACTTCCATGATGAATTGCAAGGTGATTAGTAGGGGATGATCAATGTCATAGAAAAAGGGAGTGCCAATGTTGTTAGAAGATGGAGGGGAACTAAAGGGAAAAGACAGATGGATCATGGAATATGAGACGATGATGCAAAAAATTCTAGAGATAGCCACAGGAAATGATTTAACAATGGATGGGGCATGCGAATAGAATGAGAAGATGTTTGAAATGGAGATAGCCATAAGGAATGTGCTAGACGATGTTGATACACACAAGTGGCCAACTTACTGAGATTATCTATCAAACATCTATTTATGGCTTAATAGAGCTTAATTTCTAGTTTGTTATTGTTGTTAACCAAAAGAAATTTCTGAAAGGACGCACCCTTTCATAATTTTGATATATTTATATCTGTTTCATAATGTAAAACAAATATAGGCAGATAGGAGAAAGATACAGTAGATAGTTTGCAATGAAACTTTCCTTTAAAAGACTTAGATGCATGTATGAATTTTTATGAGGTTAATGAAGATGCTTGAACTTGTGGCTTAATCTTGGTATCAACTATTTGTGGAATTATACAGTTATCTGGTTGTCTCCATTTTGATGCGTTTATGTTGTTTAAATTGATATATCAAGCATATATTCAGTTTACCGATACACATTTGTTGTATTTGTGTGATTTGATTATTTGGTCCTTTCAAGTAAACATTAAACCCTTCTAGTCAATCACAGTAACTAAAGAGTATTAATTGGATCAATAAGAAGAATCACATAACTAGGATTGTCATTCTATCTCAAGTAGAGTTTTTCAGTCATTTACTTGCATGTTTATACAAGTTATAAACTACATTTGTGTGCCAAATAGTTTGAATTATTTCCATCATAGATTACACTTTTCTAGATCTTCATTAGACTCCATACACCCAACAAGGAATTGGTCTCATGCTTTCATCTTTTAGTTTATCCATTTTATTTTTTACATCTATTAACTGAACATATTCTAATATTAAACATACACTTTATTAGGATTATATTTGTTCACTATAAGATTGCCATTGTGAATAGATTGATGTAAACAAAATCTAGTTTCAATGCCAAATGTAGCAATTTTTTTGTTGCTTTTTTCAAGTTTCATTAACCAAGCTATTTAGTGGGATGAATAAAGTTGTGTTATGACCTTTGGTATCTTTAAAATAATTAGACAATATTAGGGAGATCAGGAAGGGGGGAAAACTAAACTCCTTCAAAATAGGGATATTTGTGGGTTCTTCGGTTTTCTTTGTATACTATATACTAGTTACTCTAGGATAAATAAGTCACTGTAGAAATGAAATATTTCTTATTATCTAGCTAATATTGTTTTGTGTTTTTGAAATGGAAGAGATCTACAACTCTATAGAAATCACTATATGCTAATGGTCAAATTATTAGACTATTTAGATCATTTTAATTGACTACTACATAATAGTTTATGTGTTGAAAGAATTGTTTCCATTCTTTGTAGTTTTTACATTGGAATACAAATTGTATTTAATTTCATGCCAATATACTTCTTTCATAAAGATATTTGTTTGATTTTTCCTTGCTATTTTCATCTTAAAATTTAAATAAATGTATTCTATAATATAGAATTATTTTAAAAAAAAAAAAAAAAGGATTCTGAGAGATATATTTAATCATAAATTTTACAATCATAAATATCATTTAATTTGTATGTTGTAACTTCAATACTTTTAGTTAAAATAAAAATAACTTAAAGTTATATATACATATAGTTAAATTGGCAAAGTTGTTTGTCTATTTTATTTTTTACATCTGTTAACTACATATTCTAATATTACACATACACTTTATTAGGATTATATCTGTTCACTATAAGATTTCCATTGTGAATAGATTGTTGTAAACAAAATCACATCACTTAAGTCTGCTCAATTTGCAAAGGTAGACCCACCTAGGTTTGGCAGCACCTGAAGAGAAGAAGGTTCAAATCATTTGGCCTTGTTTGTTACCCTAAAACGTATCAAGAGATTGGAAACCTCTTGAGGTATTCTTACCTGCGTTTTTTAGAGCTAACAGCCCCCAAACCTCCAAATCCACAAAAATATTCCACTTGTACGGCCAAATTCTTGCCAAACCCAAAAACCCTTGTTTTAGACAAAAATCATGAGGGTTTATTCAATCTCCTACTTCCACAACCTCCCAGACCTCAAAACCAACTCAGAAACAACCCATTAGGTCTGTACATGGATAAAAATTCATAAAATTAGATCTCCCATACATATTTTGTTGAAACCTAGGCTTGAACCTCTCATTTCACATGCTTTTCTTCACAAAACTCTTGAGGACAGCAGTTATACCTTCTTTATTTCTCATCCTACTCCTTATTCATGCATCCTAAAATTACAAAAGTATCCATGGGGCCTCTTACACAAGCTACAGTCATCACAAAAAGTATAAGAGCCCCTTTATATCATGTTTGGACTACAAAACCCTCAAAAACATGGTAACCAGGTTGTATGCAAAGAAATGAAGCTTTCTAACTCAAATCAATGCTTTAAGCCCTCATATAAGATTCAAATAAAAGATAACACATATCTTCATGAAATAGAATTAATTTCACATAAAAATATGGTTGTATGTGACCGTACAGTGCTGCAAAATAGGAAAAATACAAAAAATTTGAAAAAAAACTCAAATTTTGGAATGTCAAGAGCTTGTATTTGAAATACTCAACCATCAACAACCTTTACAATGATCACTTTATGCCTTTTAAATTCATTTACACCTCAACCACTGAACAACCACCTCTACAACTGACTTTTTAATCTTTTATGATCACATGAAACATAAAACACACTAATTTCAAGGTTGTTAACATCACTATTGAAATGTTTTAATTTTTTGACCTTTCAAATGTATTGAAACTCCCGGGACACCTCTAAGACCATGCTAGTGGCTTGATAATAGCCTTATTATTGACATGATACTAACCTTGCACCCTTTTACATGTAAATTCTCCAATTTGCCTTTAAAAGGCTACAAAACTCTTTAGTGCAAGACTCAAACTCATAACTCAAAACTTCACCTAGAAAATGACTAATGGTCTTGAGTGAACTTATTCACAATAAAAGATTCTTGAAATGCCTAAAACAACCTATTGAACTCCCTAATTATAATCACATGATTAATCATAGAAGATGAAGTGTAGGTGCTCCTGCACCACTACCCCATCCAAAATTTTCTCACATTACACAAAGCCACAATGTTTGTCCAAGATAATCCAATCAAATCCTACCTTATGTTTCCTAGTAATCAAATTGGAGATGATCCTAAAAATTACATTGCAAAGGGTGATTGGTATAAAAAATCTAAACGACTTTGTAGTTATTTCACTACTACGATCAATGTGTCATCTTTCATGAAATTTCCCAAAACACTATTCATTATGATCATATGGAAATTTCTAGGAGAGCTACAATAGTTTTAATATCATGAATTAAAATTAAACATTAAAAAGTACATCATGAATTAATTATGTAATGGCATAAATATTAAAAACATCATGAATTAATTATGTAACCACATAAGTCAAATATAATTCTTTCAATAAATTAATATGAAATAGATAATACAATCACATAAATGATAAATTTCAATTTCATTGATATTATTCTTCATCCAACTCTTTGTTTGTATCATCCAATCCAGATTCGACATTGTAAGGATTGGTCATATCATCATCATCATCGTCATTGATATCAGTTTCGATAATGTCATCATCCACACAAATATCATCTTCATGAAAATTAACTCCTA
>VCHN02003304.1:0-14466 GCA_007115665.2 Sequoiadendron giganteum
CACTAGCATAAGTTAACTTAGGTTATTTTAACCTTAGGGTGCATTTAATCTTTTTAGGGATTCCTTGTTGTCACATGTTGTTAGATCAAGACACATGGCAACATCTTACTGCGTCTTGTTTCTCACCCTTTCCTATATAAGGAGGGTTTTTATATCATTTTGAATCATCCCTTTTCCTCATCACTTTGAGAGGTCTTAATATCAAGCAAGCTCTTGCATATCCTCTTGTGGAAGATTCATCATTGCTTTTGCAGGTGTTCCTGGTTATTAATCTTATTCAGGATTTCTAACATGGTATCAGAGCCATTCCTGCAAGACTCTTCCCAAATCTGAGGATTGAGCTATTGTTGTAAGATCTTCTTTGAGGTTGTCTCCATATTAGGTTTTCTCTGGAAGGTCACTTTTGGTGCATGTTGGAGGAAATTTGAGCTCATATAAGAGTCCAGGGCTGTTGAAAAAGTCAGGATCGACTTTTGTTTCGCCAAAATCTGACATTTTATGCCAAAGTTATGAGGATTTGAAGTTTTGCAAGATTTGGAGATTTCAGACCTGTAGGAGCTTTTTTTCACCTCAAATCGACCACGCCATCAGATCCAGAGAGCCCAAGAGATGAAGATCGACATATAACACGCCCATATTTGGCGTCTGCTGTTCGTGAGGAATTTTTTTTTTTACCCAGCAGGTCGTACGACCGCCAGGTATAGGGTACGATCGTGCAGAATAAAAAAAATTTATATATTCTGCAAATTTCCTTCGGCCTTTTTTTGATTTTTTTCAAAAATCTAAAAATTGTAAAAAAGAAAAATAAAAATTAAATTAAATAAATAATTTTTTTAAAAAAAAAGGGGGGGGGGGAAGTTTTTCAAAGTCCGTCGACGACCGCCGTCCCATCCACCGACGTCACCTCTGTCCGGCTCCAACCCCATCATAGCCGCTAGCTCTGATTGTCGTCCCATCTGCCAATTGTTCTGACCGCATCTCTCACCGACCGGTCCATCTTCCGGTGCCCGTCACATCCATCGACATCGAGCATTCACCGTCGACTGCCGAACACTCACCGCCGACTGCCGAGCTCTGACCACCGATTGAGCACTCACTGGAGCAATCACCACCGACCGAGCACTCACCATCGACCCCCGACTGGCTAAATCATAGCGCCGATCATATCTGCCACCGAGTGTTAAGCCGAAGGGGGCTTATTTATTGCCCCTGGTTAGCCTGCAATACATATAATCAAGGCAAATTTTCATTTCTTCATAACTTTTCACCAGAATATTGAAAAATGGAAAATGATATACCGTTGGAAAGGTCTCAACGTCAACCTTTCAATGGTACACTCTATTTTTTTTTCTTTTCTACTTCTATCAGATATACCATCCAGTTGAAGTGAAAACTCTCCTTTAGGGTTTTGGAGGTGATACATTTTTAGTTTGTCAAAATTTCTGCCATCAGCAGGGTATTACTGTGTTTTTCCAGCATTTCAACACTTTCATTAGATTTTCCAGCATTCTTTTTCAGAGATATTTTGTCTTGTGTCTTTTCTTCTCTCTAATGGTTGAATCAGGTTTTGAGCTTCTAACTCCCCACAATTACCACACATGGAAAATTGGTATGCAGCGTCTCCTCTAGTCTAAAGGTCTCTGGTCTACATTGGATGTGAACCAACCTAATCTGACTAGGGAATATGAGAAGTTTCAGCATCGGATCAAGAGTGAGGAGGCTATGGGACTGATCGCTCTTCATATCTCCAATCCACTATTTTTCCACATCGAGGGGTGTGATACTCCGAAGGCAATTTGGGATAAGCTCAAAACATTGTTTGGTTCAATAAGTGATATTCGGGCACTTCAATTAGAGTCAGAGATTGCTTCACTCTCAGTTGATACTTTTCCCTCTATTGATGATTACTTGGAGAAATTCAAGTCCTTGAGGACTCAGCTTGCAGGGTGCGGTAAGGTCAAAACCGACAAAGAATGCATCTTCATGATCTTGTCTAAATTAAAAGGTTCTTTTTCTTACTTTGCCACTTCTTTTTATTCTACAATGGATGGACTTGGAAACAATTTTGTTATGCCTTCATTTGAGACCTTCTGTGAGCGGTTGACTAGGGAGCAATCTAAACTCAACCAAGTTGATTCATCTTCAAAGACTCATGCTCTCATTGTAGCACCATCCAAAGGGAAGGGCAAGAATAAGGAAAAATCCAAGATAGGATTTGAATCATCACAACACAAGGCAGATAAGCCTCAAAAGGAGAGGCCCAAATGCAACTTTTGTAATGGGCTTGGTCATCATGAGGAGACTTGTTTTAAGAAGGAGATTCATGAACTGAGAGAGCTTCTCAAGCATCATAAAATCACTCTTCCCTCTTCTTCTGTCCTCTCATCCCCCTCTCCTCCACATGAATAATCATCTTTAGGTACTGCTGCAATTGTCTCAACTAAGAAACCAGGCAAGGGGCATGCTTTGATCACTACTCGAGTTAATAGATAGGAAGGTTGGGTCATCGACTCAGGAGCTTCAAGGCACATCACCTATTCCACAAATCACATTCTTTGGGAGACTATGCATCCTCCAGAGTTTGATAGAATGTTCACTGCCAATGCAGACATGGTTCATGCTGCTAAAATTTGTGATGTTACTTTGGATGGGAAGTCTATTTCTGATGTTGTTTATATTCCACAAATGGCTCACAATCTACTTTCTATTTATCATCTTGCTTAGGAGGGTCTTAAGATTGAGTTCACACCTGATCTAGCTATCATTAGGGATCAGTTTGATACTCTCATTGCCTATGGTGAGGTTGATCATCACTCTCGAGTGTATAAGTTCACCAAGTTTTGGGATCAGACTCCATCCTTTCCAGCATCTCCAGATTCCAGGGTAGGAAGCAGTTCTCCTCCCCCTCACCAGGGTTGTGGTGGTTGGATTGATTTGGCTCTTCTTTCGGCATCATCTACCACCTCCTCTCCATTGAGATTTGTTTTAGTAGAGCAGGGCTCATCCATCTCTTCCGACTTGTGGCATCCAGATGGGTTCACAACTGGTCTTGCTGACTTGGCTTCTCATTTCTCCACAGGTTTTGAAGACATCCTTGAGGGGACCACTCTCCGTTATGGGGGGATATCCAGTCTCCTAATCTTTTTTGTATTCATGTGATGGTTGTCCTTGGGGGGATGATGTTGAGTCCTCCAATCATCACCTTTTTGTTTTTTATCTCCTTTTCGGAGAGGGGTTTTGTTCCCACTGGGTTTTCCCCTTTTCTCCATTTTTTGTGGGAGATTAGCTGCATTTTTCATCCTATGTACATGGGTACCTAATATGGCTATTAGCCAGGACCCATCTTCCTCATGCATAATCATTGCATTTTCTTTTCCTCCCTAAGTTGCACTTATGGGGGGGTGTTAGTGTAAATATTTATTTTCTACACTAGCATAAGTTAAGTTAGGTTATTTTAACCTTGGGATGCATTTAATCTTTTTAGGGTTTCCTTGTTGTCACATGTTGTTAGATCAAGACACATGGCAACATCTTACTGCATCTTGTTTCTCACCCTTTCCTATATAAGGAGGGTTTTTATATCATTTGAGGCATCCCTTTTCCTCATCATTTTGAGAGGTCTTAATATCAAGCAAGCTCTTGCATATCTTTCTGTGGAAGATTCATCATTGTTTTTGCAGGTGTTCCTGGTTATTAATCTTATTCAAGATTTCTAACAACAACCACCATGTCGTCCATGAATATGAAAACCAAAATATGCAAAGGAAAAATCTTCGATCATGAACACACCGAACAATATGGATGTGCCAAAAATATAGATGATGATCTAGAAACATCAATGAACATCGTAGGAGCATACACAACAACTGAAATTGCCATAATTACATTCTCTTCTTCCAGAACCACCAGCTATAGTTAACAGATTAACTATAGGAACATAAAAACTCACAACTTGCTCAATTCTTGATGCACACCTCTGAAACTTTGGGAGGATAAACTAGACAAGATCAACAACAAACCCTTTAATTCACAACTTATAAATATCAACGTATAGAAATTTCCACCACTTGGATCTTCATAGCTTCACAAACAGTCTTTAACATATTTATTATAATTTTCTCAATATCCTCAACATATACAACCTTTAAGACATTAATGCTAATAACATTGACATCAATGAAAACCACATATCAGAAAAACAACCACAACATCCAAAAATCTCCCCCTTTGGCATTGATGGCAACACATGATGTGAAAATACCATCAACACAACTAGCTCTTTCTCCAACAGTTTCCTCCTTAGATATTGCACTCTTATGAATCTTCTCTCCCTTTCTTCCTCAAAGGTTTTTGACATTACTCTTCTCCCCCTTTGACATCAATGGAAAAGGTAGACAATCTTTGAACCACATATTTGAATCATCTGACTACTCCCCTTGAGTAACAACCACCATATCATCAATTTGAAACAAGATATGACTGAAAGTACATAGATTGATGTGAAGACTTGCATCTTAGTTTAGATTAGGAGGGAAAATAACCCCTAACTTGCCTTTGAGATACTGAAAAATATCCTTAGACAATGGCTTAGTAAATATTTCTGAAACTTTTTCCTTACTAGGCACATACTCCAGTTTGAGTTCTTTCTCACTCACTTTTTCTCACAAAAAATGATACTTGATAGATATATGCTTTGTCTTTGAATGAAACACCAAATTCTTAGAAATTTTTATGTCATTTGAGTTATCACAAAATATAGAAATAGACTCATCAAACTCAATTATGATATCTCTCAGCATCTACTTCATCCATATTACTTGAGTACAATTGTTTGTAGCAACAATATATTCTACCTCAGCAGTAGATAAGAAAATGGAATTCTATTTTTTACTTAGCCAAGACACCAGTTTATTCCCCAAGAAGAATGCACCACCACTAGTAATTTTCATGCCATCCACATCTCATTCCCAGTTTGTATTAGTAAAGGCGTTCAAAGTAGGATCATCATCTTTAGGATACCATAGACCAAAGTCAACTGCCCCTTTAAAGTATCTAAAAATTCTATTTACTGCAATTACATGTGATTCCTTCAGATTGACTTGATATCTAGCAAACATGCATACAAAATTCATGATGTCAGGTCTGGTCTTAGTCAAATAAAGTAATCCATTGATCATTGACCTATAACTTGTTTAATTAGCCTTAAGAGAATCATCATTTTGTGTTAACTTACATTTGATTACCAAGGGTGTACCAACAGGTTTTGAGTCTTCCATGCCAAACTTTTTAAGTAACTCTTTCACATACTTGGACTGAGATATAAAGATTCCATCATCTAACTAAGTAATTTACAACCCCAAAAATAATTTCAGCTCTCCAATCATTGACATCTCAAACTCACTTTTCATTTGATCAACAAACTTCATACATAAGTCATCACCTCCTTCAAAAATGATTTCATCAACAAAGACTTCAATTATCAACTCTTTATCCTGATCCATCTTGAAATACAAATTACGGTTGGTAGTACCTTTATTGAATCAAATCATGAACAAGTATTTATCGAGTCTAGCAAACCAGGCTCTAGGGGCTTGCTTGAGTCCATTCAGTGCTTTCTTTAGTTGGAAAACCATATCTCCTTTGTCAGTCAGTTGAAATCCATCTGGTGCTCAATATACACCTCTTCTTCTAATTCACGATTTAAAAATGATGACTTTATATCCATTTGATAGACTTTGTAGTTCTTGAAACTAGCATAAGCAATAAATAATCTTACAACTTCAATTCTAGAAACAAGGGCAAAGGTTTCTTCAAAATCAATACCTTCCATCTATGAATAACCTTTACATACCAGTCTTTCTTTATTCTTGATCACTTCACCTTGTTCATTCAAGTTATTCCAAAGGACCCATTTGGTTCCAATCACATTCTTATCCTAAGGTCTGGGAACAAGAATCCATGTATCATTTTTCTCTATCTGCATCAGTTCTTCCTTCATTGCTTCCATCCAATATTCATCTTTACATGCTTCATTGACATTGTTAGGCTCAGTCTTGGAAATCAAGGAATACTCTTATGCAATTCTTCTTCTAGTCTGCACACCTTTGTTCTTGTCTCCTATAATCTGATTTTCAAAATGATTTAGCTTTACATACTAAGTGGGACTTTGGTATTTTCTCGAACTTTTGGTTCTTCTATTCTTTCTTCTGCACTTCCACTAGCTTTTCCTTCTAGACTCTCTTGATTCACCAAAACAATTTTAACTTGATTCTCCATTTGAGAATTCTTTCCTTTATCAGTAATATCATGTTGGTCATCTGAATCATATCCACGATACCTATATGATCTGTCAGTATCCTCATCAACTCTGAAATTTGCACTTTCAATTATTTTCTTTAATCTTCTATTATAGCACTAGTAGGCCTTGCTCCTAGTAGAGTAACCTAGGAATATTCCTTCATCACTCCTAGCATCAAAATTGCCTATATCTTCATCTCTTTTGATATAACATCTACTTCCAAATATTTTGAAATATTTAATAGTAGGCTTATAACCAAACCATAGCTCAAAAGGAGTCTTATCAGAATTAACATTAACATTTACCTGGTTGATAGTATACATAGTAGTGCTTAGAACTTCTCTCTAATAGATATGAGGTACATTACCTTCCAACATAATAGTTTTGGTAGCATCTAGAATTGTTTTGTTCTTTCTCTCAACAACTCCATTCTGTTGAGGAGTCTGGGGAGCAGATAACTATCTTTTGATTCCATGCTCTTCACAAAATGAATTGAAATCTCGGGAAATGAATTCACCACCTCTGTCTAATATTAAGAATTTAATATTCAACCCTATCTCATTCTCTGCCATGGCTTGTAAAATTTTGAACTTCTCTAATGCCTCATGTTTTTATCTCAAGAAAGCAACCCATATCATCCTAGAGTAATCATCAATGAGCAACATAAAGTACCTTTCTCCTTGTAGACTATTGATAATGCAATGACCACATAGATCAGTATGCACCAACTCTAGTACTCCATTAGAATGACATTGTTTTCTCCAAAAAGAAATTTTAGTTTGCTTTCCCATCTGACATTCCTTGCATATGGTTTTAGTAGGCTTCACTAACTTAGGAAGATCTTTGACTGCTTGTGTAGAGCTTACTTTGAAAATGTTATCAATATTAACATGACACAACCTCCTATACCATAATCAGATTACATCAACTTGATCAATTAAACAACATTCACTAGTAGCACTTAAGTGAAAAATTTTACCTCTTGTCTTTGTACCTGAAGCAATTATATTTCTAGAATTTTCCAAAATCCTACATTTTCCATCTTTGAACTGAAAATTATATCCCTTGTCAACCATCTATCCAATGCTCAATAGATTATGCTTCAATCCTTCAACATAAAGGACAACATCAATATTGTATTTACCACCAAGAGAAATAGATCCTCTACCACAAATCAAACTAGCATTGTTATCTCCAAATATTACAACACCACCATCATATTTCTCCAAGCTTATAAACTTTATTTTGTCACCAGTCATATGATGTGAGCATCCGATATCAATCACCCACTCATCCTTTTTATCAATTCTGGCTACAAGAGCTTTCTCAGTATTGTTATTACTAGTAGATTCAATGGACATAGGGCCATTTTCCTTAATAGAAATGAATACCCATCCATATTCATTTCTAGTTTCTTTATCATATTCATCATCAATAACACATTCTTTAGCATAATACCATTTCTTTTGAAATCTATACTTGTCAAGTTTTTACTTAGATACTCTTTTAGGACATCTTGATGCAAAATGACCTATCTTACTACAAGAGAAACATTTAATAGTAAAATTTCCTTTATACTTACCTTGTCCTGTGGCTTCTCTTTTCACAATCAATGCTTCTGACTCTTCTAACTCTCTTTCTTCATCCTCAATCTATTTCATCTCATCTTCATACTTGAATGTCTTCTTTGAACTTTCTCCCGAATCATATTTTTGTTGGCTTTTCCCAGATATAGTAGCTTTGAATGCATTTTTTTTTTTATGAGTAGATTCACCAAATTCACTCAACTCAAATGAAGCAAGCTTACCAATCAACATGTCTCTTGTCACATTTTTTACTATCCCGAGTTCTTCAATAGCATGATCTTTCATTTTGTAAGAAACATGTACTAATTTGAGCTCTTTAGCCACAATCTCATCTTCTTCCAAAGTTCCACCGACACATCTAATACCCATCACTATTTCATATACCATTTTCATGAAACAAATAATGTTTTCATCTTCACTCATCATCATGTTTTCCCATTTTCCTTTCAGACATTGTAGCTTAGCAACTTTCACTTGTGCATCTCCTTCATACACTGTTTCCAACTTCTTCTAGATCTCATGTGTTATTTTTGTAGGACTTGAGAAAATACAACTTCACAAACCCTGAAGATCATCTGCATGCAAATAACCTATCACAAAAGAAGAGATGGAGACAAACAAGCAAGGGTTCTCTAAAAATTGAAAATGAATATATCAAAGAGAATGAGAGAATGAATTGATATGAAATACAATGGGATCAATCCTTATAAAAAGGAGATCATGCAAACCCTAATAAAACCCTAATAGAAGTCCTAATAGGAAAACATTTAATAATTAAATATAATTATTAAATGTCACATTATGCAAACTAACATGAAATATTAAGAAGGGAATAAAGGTAACTTAATCAACATAATTAAGTTAAGACCTTTACTCTAACACCTCGCTCAAGATGAGCAACAGTGCAGCTACAAACAAATGCAAGAAGGAAAACATGGGTCTCAGCAACTAGGCTAGATCAGGTACCCAAATACAACCAAATCTTTGTAAAATGGAGAAATAGAGAAAACCTCATGGGAAAAAGCTCTACTCCAAAAGGAGAAGAAGAAAGCCAAGAAGAAGAACATCACTAAAGCAGAAGAAGCTGCAAACAATTGTCGAAAGATGACTACTATGGTGCTGAAGAACCTCCATTGAAGATGGAAGATCCCTTCCAAGGCAAAACCAAGGAAGAATTAGCATGAACAATATAATAACCCCCCCATAATGTTGAACTAGGAGAGCCTGACAGATCCACTGAAATGATGTGAAACACCCTGTAGTGCATGAAGGAGAAGAAACATCTGAAAGTGCGCAAGATAGCACCTGCAACTGAAAAAGTGGTGTGCAAAACAAAGAACACATGCATGAGGCTGGAATCATATGGATCCATTGTCATCATGGAGGGATACTCACCAAACAAAGGTGTGATGGCAAATAAAGGCAAACTACACAACCCCCAATAGTATGGATTCATTGTCATCATGGAGAGATACTCATCGGACAAAGATGTGATGGCAAACAAAGGCAAACTACACAACCCCTCATGGCACTTTATAATAACAGTGTGAGTACAAAATATGGCACAACCTCATGTGCAAAATCCCCAAAAGATGCATGTACAATAGTGTGACACTTTATCTTAGTGCGTTTACATAAAAAATAGCTTACAAATGATGCTCAAAATGTCCTCAAAGGACAAAATGCTGGAAATACATGAAGAACAGCCAAGAACAAAACATCCCATGCAAACAAAAAGTTTTCAAGAGTAGATATGTCAAGGTAATCCACCAGAGTGTGAAAACACAAATAACTGAATAAAATATACCTAGAGTGAAATCTGGAAAAAGTGCATGCATGAAACTGAAGAGCTCTGAAATACGGTTCCAATGTCGCTGAGATTACAAAAAATAGAGAAACTGATCAAAAGTTATGAGCTTGAGACTGAAAATAGCCCCTTTGTCTTCAACTGGCTGTAGAATGCACCAACGGAAAAAGATGTGATGAGACCCACACCACTGGAAAGATGAGAAAACTAGCTTTTCGACGATATCTCGTTTGCTAAAAAATAATATCGTATGCCCAAGTTACGGCCTCCGGAATAAATCAGCTCCAAAGAGGGAAAAAACCAGCGCTAGGTTAAATTTGACGGTCATACAACCGTCGCAACAAAATGACTGGGTTAAATTTGATGGTCAAACAGCCATCACCGTAAATGTATAACTAGACTAGTTTTGAAAAAAATGTTTTTTAAATTAAAAAAAAACAATAAAATAAAATGCAGAGTTTTTTTTAATAAATTTTTTTATAAAAAAATTGATGAGGGGAGGCACATGGGCCCACCCCCATCAAACCTCGCAGACTGTGTACTGTTAGTCGGCAAAAGCCACCAATGGTTGGCAGTACGCTCACCAACGTACGACAGGGCCCGCAGGCCTGCGGATGCAGGGACCTACGGGTACCCTTATACCGGGCTAGCAAGCCCTAAAACTGTGAATAAAAAAAAAAATAAAATTGTTTTTTTATTTTTTATTTTTAATAAAAACCAAAACGTTTACAATAAAAAATAAAAATTATTTTTTATTTTTTTTTGACGAAAAAGAAAATTTTTGAATTTTTTTTTTTACCAGGCAGGCTATGGCCGTACGGCCGTACCGCAAAAAAATGTTGCCTCAAATTTTGACTTTCTCCAAAATGGACGAATGGATAGTCGATTTAGGGGTTTTGGACTGCTGCGGACGCAATGGTGAAGTCCGTTTGAGCTGGATCAAGAAAACAAACCCCAAACCCTTGAAGCTCCAAGAATCTTCAAAACAAGAACATGAAGCAGTAGGTGTGGAGCTCTAATACCATGTAGGAGTTGAGAAAATACAACTTCACAAACCCCGAAGATCACCTGCATGCAAATAACCTATCACAAAAGAAGAGATGGAGACAAACAAGCAAGGGTTCTCTAAAAACTGAAAAATGTATATATCAGAGAGAATGAGAGAATGAATTGATATGAAATATAATGGGATCAATCCTTATAAAAAGGAGATCATGCAAACCCTAATAAAACCCTAATAGGAAAAATCCTAATAGAAGCCCTAATAGGAAAACATTTAATAATTAATATAATTATTAAATGTCACATTATGCAAACTAACGTGAAATCTTAAGAAGGGAATAAAGGTAACTTAATCAACATAATTAAGTTAAGACCTTTACTCTAACAATTTTCAGACCTATCACATGTGTCATCTTTGAATATTTCAGTGCGCTTAGCAATGCTTCTATAGCCCTGATATTAGTTTCAGCTTATTTGATCTCATCAGGGGTAAAGGGACCACTCTGAGGAATAACATATCTATTCTTTGTAATCTTCCAAAAAGGTTCACCAATTCACTTCAAATGACAATCCATTCTAACCTTCCACAGAGAGTAATTTGTACCATCAAATCTAGGACTATCCTTTTTGTATGATGCCATCTTGGATCACCTCAACCTATTAAAATTATTATGAAGAACTTGTTGTGATACCAATTATTGAAAAAATAAGGATAGACAACAGAGAGGGGGGCGGTGAATCAGTTGTCATAGAATTTAAAACTTATTTAATCTTATCAACCTTTAATCTTAGATTTGATAAATAACAATGAAAGCATGAACCAACAACACATCAAAAACATACATAACACAAATATTTTTGGGTGGAAAACCTATTAGGGGAAAAACCATGATGGAGGTTAATCCATAATTTATACCCTATTAAAAGTATAAGAGAAATGAATAATGGGAATGCACATGCATTCAAGCACAATGTCTAGAGCTCACTGCTCAAAAGGGAAGGCTCATTGCCTTACATAAAACTTTCAGATAAAATCCATCTGACGAGATTGAACTCAAAAATTAGCTTCTGCAAAATCTTGATGATAGTTCCGGTTAGGTACATAAACACTTCTTCGCACTTTGCTCAAAATCCTTCATAGTCTATTCTGCAATCGAATGATTTGATCTTTATTCGCACATATCTCACACTCTCTTCTCAAATGCAGAAAAAAATTTCTCTTATATATCCACTAAATGAAATTACATCAACAAATTTGTTGGCGAAAATTAAGGAATAAATGAATACAAATTGTCAACCCAATTCATGAAAAAATATCAATGCGCACCAACCAAAGTCGGTCACAACAAAATGAAGATCTAAAAAAACATCCTCAAAAAATCCATGCATGCAAAAATTAATCCACGAGGATCTGCAACACGCTACAACCACCATGTTGGCCAAGAACATGAAAAATCGAATATGGAAAGGAAAAATCTTCGATCATGAACACATCAATCAATGCAAATGTACCACAAAGATAGAGCATGATCTAGAAACATCAACAAACATCATAGCTGTTGGTATATGGTGACTGATCATGCTATACTATACAATTTTTAGTACTATACACTTTTCATGTATCCTTGCACCTTTTTTCACTTCGTCACCGAAAAAGAAAAAGACGACTTTGTAAACCCTAATTTTTTGAAGCTTCTAAAACCTTGTTATAAGCAGCTAGGATGGAGAGTTGTAGCATGGCATTATTTGCGATATTGTAATTTTTTTGCACTGGATAATAAAATCATTGGATGGTTGTGGTTTTTTGAATGTAGCCCAGATTGGGTGAACCACGTTAAATTCTTTGTGTTGTCTTCTATGTGTGTTTTATTACCTTATTTTATTGTTCAAATTTGCATTTAACTTTTTAGATATCTACCTTCTAACCCTAATAATAGGAGCATACACAACAACTGAAATCACCGCAATTTCATTCTCTTCTTCCAGAACCGCCCCTTATAGTTAGTAGAATAAATGTAGGAACACAGAAACTCACAACTTGCTTAATTCTTGATGCAAAACTCTTAAAATTCTAGAGGATAAACTAGATAGGCTCAACAAAAAACCCTTTAATGCACAACTTCTAAATATCAGCGTACAAAACTTTTCACCACTCTAATCTTCACAGCTTCACAGACAGTCTGCAATATATTTATTATAATTTTCTCAATATCCTCAACATATACAACCTTTAAGACATTAATGCTAATAGTGTTGACTTCACTGACAACCACATATCAGCAACACAACCACAACATCCAACAAAGTTTACTTATTAGTTCCTATCGAGGGAACTATAGGCAACGCCTATTCCTTAACAAGTTATTAATAACTTTGATTTTAACAATGAGAATTAAATTTTATTTTCTATTTGACAAATATTTGTATAGGGTATGTGCAGGATCATCATGGAAAAAATAGGGCCTTAAGTGGCAATGAAAATTCAGAAAATCAGAGTTGGGCAACTTGACATAAAAATTTGAATAAGTTATCTATATTATTTTAAAAATATATAATAATAGAATCTATGGCAAATTGAATTTAGTTTCTAAACTACTAGGTTAATTTTTGTAAAAAAAAAATCTATTTGGTGAAAATTTGAAATTTCAATGCAGTAGTACTAAAATTTCAGGGAAAAAATAAAAAGTAGGTGTCTGTCTGACCACCCTAACCATAATAAAATCATAATAGTTTTTTATAAAATTTTAGATATAAGTAGAGGACTCATGCCTGGATATGATGCATATTTTTTAAAAAAAAATTTTAAATAAATAATTAATTATGAATTTTTTATTACAACTTTTTAAAAATATAAAAAACTCGTATGTCTGACCACCTTAACTTGGTCAAAACTTAATGGAATTCATTTTTTTTTTTTTAATCCTATAGTATGCAAAGCATAGAATGTGATGCATGTTTTGGATTCAAAAAATGTGATACCGTTTGAAAGCTATAGATGTTTTTCTACCAGACTATCAATCAGGACTTTAGTCATAATTCTAATAAAAAATAAATAATAATTATTTATTAGATTCTAAAAAATATATAATTTATATTGGTAGAAAGCTGAGAAGCTCCTTTACAAACCCTTTTCATTTTATCAATTTTACATAAAATAAAAGTCGTCAGCCACATGAGTGAAGTTTGGAAAAATAAGGTAAGTTGTTAAACACGTTTTACATGTTGACTTTTAGGATTGGTAGGTCCGAACCAAATCCCGAGCCTAATACCAAGGCATTAAATTTTGTGTCAGAATATTGGATATCGGATTTAAATCGGATATAATCGGATATCAGATTTGAATTCGATATATGATATCTTTTAGATCAGTTTTAAAACAATTTATACAATCTTTAATATATTATTTAAAAATGCAATTAAGTTTATAATTTAATATATATAATATCCAATAAAGTTTATAATGTAATATATTTAATAAACAATTTATGGTAATCTCTTGCCGAATTATGTATTTAATATATAATATATTATTAAATGTATAATATTTCAATATTATTTCAATATTTTAGTTAATCTATAAATATTTTAATATTATTTCAATATTTTAGTTAATCCATAAATAATTAAATATATACATTACCAATTTATAAAATATCTAAATATTATCTCTTTCCCTCTCGCTCTCTCCACCTCTATCTCTCTAAAGTCTCTCACTCAATCACTCCTCTCTCTCTCTCTCTCTCTCTCTCTCTCTCTCTCTCTCTCTCACTCTC
>VCHN02000120.1:0-66440 GCA_007115665.2 Sequoiadendron giganteum
GATTGTTTTGTAGATGACTATTAAGAACGTTTATTTTCTATCACTTTCGAGAATGTTGAAAATCCAGCGATTTAATATCGAGTTCAACGAAAAACATGATTTTAAGGCTATGTTGCACACGTGTCACGCATACATCCATTTTCAACCCACAATCTGCCATGTTTGGAGTATTTTGATTTAGTATTGTGTTGTAGATGACTATTAAGAACTTTTATGTTCTATAAGTTTTTTCCAAGTAAATAATTAATTATGATTTTTTTATTACAACTTTTAAAAAATATAAAATCTCATTTGTCTAACCACCTTAACTTGGTCAAAGATTCATTCAATTCATTTTATTTTTTTAAATCCTATAGTATGCGAAGCATAGAATGTGACACATGTTTCAGATTCAAAAAATGTGATACTGTTTCAAAGTTATAGATTTTTTCAGACAGCCTATCAATCAAGACTTTATTCGTAATTCTAATAGAAAATGAATAATAATTATTTATTAAATTCAAAGTAAAGAATAATTTATATTGGTGGAAAGTTGAGAATCTTCTCTAAAAACCCTTTTCGTTTCATCAATTTTGGATAAAAAAAACTTGTCAACCACATGGGCCGTCATATGGCTTACATATCGCCACTTTTTGGCCCATCATGATCGTGCACATACCCAACTATTAAAAACCATTATTTTCTATCAATTTTAGTGAATGTTGAATTTCCATCGATTTCATGTCGAGTTCGATGAAAACCTGATATTAACACTATGTTGTAGTTGTGTCACGCGAATCCTCATTTCTCACCCACAAACATCCATGTTTGGAGTACTTTGATTTAGTATTGTGTTGTAGATGACTATTAAGAACCTTTATTTTAAATTAGTTTTTGTGAATGTTCAAATTCCATCGATTTAATGTTGAGTTCGATGAAAACCTCATTTTAAGCGTACTTTTTAGATGTGTCACATGAACTCCCATTTTTTACGCATGATCAACCATGTTTGGAGAATTTTCATTTAGGATTATGTTGTAGATGACTATTAAAAACCTTTATTATTTTTGAATGATGAATTAAGAACTTTTATTTTCTATTGGATTTCGTAATTGTTGATTTTCTAATGATTAAATGTAGAATTCAACGAAAACCTTATTTTAAGGCTACATTGCTGCTGTTTCACGCGAACTCCCATTTTTCATCCATAATCAATCATGTTTGGAGAACTTTGATTTAGGATTGTGTTGTAGATGACTATTAAGAACCTTTATTTTCTATCAATTTTGTGAATGTTGAGTTTCAATCAATTTAATGTCAAGTTTGACAAAAACATAATTTTAAGGCTATGTTGCAAATTTGTCGCGCCAACGCCCATTTTTCACCAATAATCAGCAATATTTGGAGAACTTTGATTTCGGATTGTGTTGTAAATGACTATCAAGAAGATTTTTGTTTTTTATGAATTTTTGTCAGTTGAATTTCGAGTTCGATGAAAACCTGATTTTGAGGCTATGTTGCATTTATCACGTGAACTCTCACTTTTCACCCACAATCAACCATGTTTGGAGTAATTTAATTTAGTATTATGTTGTATATGACTTCTATGAACCTTTATTTTCTATCGATTTTCCTGAATGTTAAATTTAAATTGATTTAATGTTGAGTTCATCGAAAACCTAATTTTAAGGCTATTTTGTAGCTGTCACATGTACTCTCATTTCTCATCCACAATACATCATGTTTGGAGAACATTCATTTACAATTATGTTGTAGATATCTATTAAGAACCTTATTTTCTATTGGTTTTCATGAATGTTGAATTTCCATCGATTAAATGTCGAGTTGACGAAAACCTGGTTTTGAAACTATGTTGCAGATTTTTTATGCGAACTCCCATTTTTCACCCACAATCAACCATCTTTGGATAACTTTGATTTTGGATTATGTTGTAGATGATTATTAAGAACCTTTATTTTAGATCACTTTTCGTAAATATTGAATTTTCGTCTATTTAATGTCGAGTTGATAAAAGCCTGGTTTTAAGGCTATGTTGCAGTTGTGTCCCGTGAACTTGCATTTTCACCCACAATAAACAGTGTTGCTGCAATGTAGCTTTCAAATTAAGTTTTAATCGAACTCATGTGAAATCGACGAAAAATCAAAATTCACGAAAACGGTAGAAAATAAAAGTACTTAATAGTCATCTACAACACAATCCTAAATCAAAATTCTCCAAGTTGTGGGTGAAAATTGGGAGTTCGTGTGACAAAGATGCTACGTAGGCTTAAAATTAAGTTTCTGACTAACTCGACATTAAATCGATGGAAATTCAACATTCACGAAAAACCAATAGAAAATAAACATTCTTAATAGTCATCTACAACTGAATCCTAAATAAAAGTTTTCCAAACATGGTTGATTGTGGGTGAAATATGGGAGTTCACGTGACATAGCTACAATGTGGCCTTAAAATCAAGTTTTCATGAAACTCATCAATACATCGATGAAAAGTCAACATTCACGAAAACTAATGGAAAGTAAACATTCTTAATAGTAATCTACAACACAATCCTAAATAAAAGTTCTCCATACTTGGTTGATTGTGGGAGAAAAAATAGATTGTTTGAAGAAGTTTGATTTAGGATTGTGCTGTAAATGATTATTAAAAATATTTATCTCATATTGATTTTTGTGAATGTTCAATTTCCTTCGATTTAATGTTGAGTTCGACGAAAACCTGATTTTAAGGGTACGTTTTAGTTGCGTCACACGAACTCCAATATTTCACACACAATCAACCATGTTTTAAGAAGTTTGATTTAAGATTGTGTTGTAGATGAATATTAAGAAATCTTGATTTTCGATCGGTTTTTTGTGAATGTTCAATTTCGTTCAATTTACTGTCGAGTTCGACGAAAACCTGATTTTAATACTATATTGTAGCTATGTCACTCGAATTCCAATTTTTCACCCACAATCAATCATGTTTTCAGAACTTTGATTTAGTATTATGTTCTAGATGACTATTAAGAATATTTATTTTCTATCAGTTTTCGTGAATGTTGAATTTCAATCGATTTAATGTGGAGTTAGACAAAAACAGAATTTTAAGGCTACATTGCAGATGTGACACATGGACTCCCATTTTTCACCTAGTATCAGCCATGTTTGAAGAAATTCTATTTAGTATTATGTTCTAGATGACTATTAAGAACATTTATTTTCCATCGATTTAATGTCGAGTACGGCGAAAACTTTATTTTAAGGCTACATTGCAGATGTGTCATGTGAACTCCCATTTTTCACCAGTAATAAACCATGTTTGCAGAAATTTAATATAGGATTATGTTGTAGATGACCAATAAGAATCTTTCATGAATATTTAATTTCCATCGATTTAATGTCGAGTTCGACTCAAACCTGATTTTAAGGCTATGTTGTAGCTTTGTCATGTAAACTCCCATTTTTCACCTACAATCAACCATGTTTGGAGAGCTTTGATTTAGGATTGTGTTGTAGATGACTAATTAGAACTTCCATTTTCTATCAGTTTTTTCGTGAATGTTGAATTTCCATCGATTAAATGTCGAGTTCGACGAAAATATGATTTTAATGCTATGTGACACAACTACAACATGGCCTTATAATCAAGTTTTAAGTGAAATTCAACATTAAATCGATGGAAATCCAACATTTAGGAAGCTGGATAAAAAAATAAAAGTTCTTAGTAGTCATCTACAACACAATCCTAAATCAAACTTCTCCAAGTATTGTTGATTATGGGTGAAAAATGTGAGTTCGCATAACACTTCTGCAAGGTAGCCTTGAAATCAGCTTTTCATCGAACTCGACATTAAATCGATGGAAATTGAACATTCACGAAAACCAATAGAAAATAAAGATTTTTAATAGTCATCTAAAACACAATAATAAGTCAAAGTACTCCAAACATGGTTGATTGTGGGTGAAAAATGGGATTTCATGTGAGACAACTGCAATATAGCCTTAAAATTAGGTTTTCATTAAATTTGACATTAACTTGACAGAAATTCAACATTCACAAAAAATGAAAGAAAATTAAGGTTCATAATAGTCATATTCAATACAATCCTAAATCAAAGTTCTCCAAACATGGTTGTTTGTGGGTAAAAAATGGATGTTCGTGTTACAAATTAGCAACGTAGCCTTAAAATTAGGTTTTCGTCGAACTCAACATTTAATTGATTAAAATTCAACATTCACGAAATCCAATAGAAAATATAGGTTCTTAATATTCATCTACAACACAATACTAAATCGTATTTATCGAAACATGGTTGATTGTGGGTGTGAAATGGGAGTTCGAGTGACAAAGCTGCAACGTATCTTAAATCAAAGGAAATTCAATATTCACGAAAATCGATAGAAAATAAAGGTTCCTAATAGTCATCTACAACACAAACCTAAATAAAAATTCGCCAAACATGGTTGATAAATGTTAATTTAGGTGACACAACTAGAATGAAGCCTTAAGATCAAGTTTTCATCAAAATTGACATGAAATCAATGAAAATTCAACATTCATGAAAATTGATAGAAAATAAAGGTTCTTAAAAGTCATCTACAACACAATCCTAAATTAAAAATTCTCCAAACATGATTGATTGTGGGTGAAAAATGGGAGTATGCGTGACAAAACTACAACGTAGCCTTAAAATCACATTTTCATAAAACTTGACATTTAATTGAGGGAAATTCAACATTCATGAAAATAGATAGAAAATAAAGGTTCTTAAAAGTCATCTATAACATAATCTCAAATCAATGTTCTAAAAACATTGTTGATTGTGGGAGAAAAATGGGACTTCACGTGACACAGCTGCAATGTAGCCTTAAAATAAAGTTTTGGACAAACTCGACATTAAATCAATGGAAATAGATTATTCATGAAAACCGATAGAAAATAAAGTTTCTTAGTAGTCATCTACAATACAATCCTAAATAAACATTCTCCAAACATAGTTGATTATGGGTGAATAATGGGAGTTTGCATAACAGATGTTCAACGTAGCCTTAAAATCAGGTTTTCGTTCAACTCAACATTAAATCATTGGAAATTTGCATGACATAGCTACAACATAGCGTTAAAATAACGTTTTCATCGAACTCATCATTAAATCGATGGAAATTCAACATTCACAAAAACCAATAAAAAATAAAGTTTCTTAATAGTCATCTACAACCCAATCCTCATTTAAAATTCTCCAAACATGGATGATTGTGGGTGAATATTGGGATTTTGTGTTACACATCTACAATGTAGCCTTAAAATTAATTTTTGTGAATATTCTATTCCCATCGATTTAATGTTGAGTTCGATGAAAACCTAATTTTAATGCTACATTGCAGATGTGCCACACAAAATCCTATTTTTCACCCATAATCAGCCATGTTTGGAGAAACTTGATTTAGGATTATGCTGTAGATCTATTAAGAACCTTTTTTTTTCTATTGATTTTTGTGAAAGTTGAATTTCCATCAATTTATTGTCGATTTCGACGAAAACCTAATTTTTAAGGCTACGGTGCCGATTATTCATGCGAACTCCCATTTTTTACCCACAATCAACCATGTTTAGAGAACTTTAAATTAGGCTTGTGTTGGAGATGACTATTAAGAACCTTTATTTTCTATTGGTTTTCGTGAACGTTGAATTTCCATTGATTTAATGTCAAGTTTGATGAAAATCTTATTTTAAGGCTACGTTGCAACTTTGTCACTCGAACTCCAATTTTTCACCCACAATCAACCATGTTTGGTAAATTTTGATTTAAGATTGTATTCTAGATGATTATTAAGAACATTTATTTACTTTTGGTTTTCATGAATGTTTAATTTTCGTCAATTAAATGTCGTGTTTGACGAAAACTTGATATTAAGGCTACGTTGTAGTTTTGTCATGTGAACTCCCATTTTTCACCCAGAATCAACTGTTTGGTGACCTTTAATTTCAGATTTTGTTGTAGATGAATAATTCTTTAGAAACTTTATTTCTATCAGTTTTCATGAACGTTTAATTTCCATCAATTTAATGTCCAGGTCGAAGAAAACTTGATTTTAATGCTATGTTGTAGTTGTGTCACCCGAACTCCCATTTTTAACCCACAATCAGCCATGTTTGGAGAACTTTGATTTAGTATTGTGTTGTAGATGACAATTAAGAACCTTTATTTTCTATCGATTTTAGTGAATGTTCAATTTCCATCGATTTAATGTCGGGTTCGACAAAAAATTCATTTTAAGTTTATATTGCACACTTCCATCCACAAACATCCCTGTTTGGAGAACTTTGATTTATGATTGTGTTGTACATACTTACTAAGAACCTTTATTTTCTAATTGTTTTTGTGAATGTACAATTTTCATCGATTTAATGTCAAGTTTGGTAAAAACCTAATTATCATGAACTCCCATTTTTATCCCACAATCAACCATGTTTGGATAACCTTGATTTAGAATTGTGTTGTAGATGACTATTAAGAACCTTTATTATGTATCAGATTTCGTGAATGTTGAATTTGAATAGATTTAATGTTGAGTTCGGCGAAAACCTGATTTTAAGGTTACATTGCAATTGTGTCATGCAACCACCCATTTTTCACCCAAAATCAACCATGTTTGAAGAAATTTGATTTAGGATTGTGTTGTAGATGACTATTAAGAACCTTCATTTTCTATCAGTTTTAGTGAATGTTGAATTTCTATCGATTTAATGTCGAGTTTGACGAAAACTTGATTTTAAGGCTACGTTGCAGCTATGTCATGCGTACTCACATTTTTCACGCGAACTCCTATTTAACCATGTTTGGAGAACTTTGATTTAGGATTGTGTTGTAGATAACTATTAAGAACCTATTTTTCTATCAGTTTTCGTGAATGTTTATTTTCATTCGATTTCACGTCGAGTTTTATTATAACTTGATTTCAAGGCTATGTTGCAGCTATGTCACACAAACTCCCATTTTTCACCCATAATTAACCATGTTTGGAGAACTTTGATATAGGATTGTGTTGTAGATGACTACTAAGAACCTTTATTTTCTATCGGTTTGAAAAACTTAGAGAACAAACCTGATTTTAAGGCTATGTTGTAGCTTTATCATGCGAACTCCATTTTTTCACCAACAATCAACCAAGTTTGGAGAACTTTTATTTAGAATTGTGTTGTAGATTACTATTAACAATGTTTACTTTCCTTCAGTTTTCGTGAATGTTGAATTTTCATCGATGTATTCTCGAGTATCATGAAAACTTCATTTTAAGGCCATCTTGTAGCTATGTCATGTGAACTCCCATTTTTCACCAACAATCAACCATGTTTGGAAATTTTTTATTTAGGATTAAGTTGTAGATGACTATTAAGAACATTTATTTTCTATTTGTTTTTCATGAATGTTGAATTTCCATCGATTTAATGTCAAGTTAGACAAAAACCTGATTTTAAAGCTATGTAGCAGCTTTGACACGCGAACTCCAAATTTAAAATTCACGAAAACTGATAGAAAATAATAGTTCTTAAAATTCATCTACAACACAATCCTAAATAAAATCTCTCCAAACACGGTTGATTGTGGGTGGAAATCAATAGAAAATAAAGGTTCTTAATAGTCATCTACAATATATTCATAAATCAAAGCTCTCCAAACACAGTTGATTATGCGTGAAACATGGGAGTTCATGCACGTCTGCAACATAGACTCAACATTAAATCGATAGAAAATAAATATTCTTAATAGTTATCTACAACACAATCTTGAATCAATATTCTCCAAACATGGTTGATTGTGGGTGAAAAATGGGAGTTCGCATGACATAGTTGCAACATAACCTTAAAATCATGTTTTAGTTAAACTCGACATTAAATCGATGGAAATTGAAGATTCATGAAAATTGATAGAAAAGAAAGGTTCTTAACAGTCATCTACAACACAATCCTAAATCAATGTTCTTCAAACATGGTTGCTTGTGGGTAAAAAATATGAGATCACGTGGCATAGATGCAATGGAGCCTTAAAATTAGGTTTTTGTCAAACTCGACATTAAATTAATGGAAATTCAACATTCACGAAAATCAATAGAAAATAAACGTTCTTAATAGTCATTTACAACTTAATTCTAAATAAAAGTTTTGGAAACATGGTTGATTGTCAATGAAAAATAGGAGTCTGTTTGACACCGCTGCAACGTAGCCTTAAAATCATGTTTTCGTTGAACTCGACATTAAATCGTTGAAAAATCAACATTAATGAAAACCAATAGAAATTAAAGGTTATTAATAGTCATCTACAACACAAACCTAAATCAATGTTCTCTAAACATGGTTGAATGTGGGTGAAAATTTTGAGTTCACGTGAGAAAGCTGCAACATAACCTTAAAATCCGGTTTTCGTTGAACTCGAGATTAAATCGATGGAAATTCAACATTCTCAAAAATTGATAGAAAATAACGGTTTTTAATTGTCATCTACAACACACTCCTAAATCAAAGTTTTCCCAACATGGTTGATTTTGGGTTTAAAAATAGGATATTGAGTGACATAGCTGCAATGTAGCCTTAAAATCAGGTTTTTGTCGAACTCGATATTCAATTAATGGAAATTCAACCTTTATGAAAACCAATAAAAAATAAAGATTATTACTAGTCATCTATAGCATAATTCTAAATCAAAGTTCTCTAAATATGGTTGATTATGGGTGAAAAATGGGAGTTCACATGAGACGTTTGTAACGTAGCTTTAAAATTAGGTTTTTGTCGAACTCGACATTAAATCGATTGAAATTGAATATTCATGAAAAGCAATAAAAAATAAAGGTTCTTATTAGTCATCTACAACACAATCCAAAATTAAGTTCTCCAAACATGGTTGATTATGGGTTTAAAAATGGGAGTTCGTGTGACATAGCTGCAACATAGCTTTGATATAATGATTTCATTAAACTCGACATTAAATCCATGGAAATTCAACGTTCATGAAAATTGATAGAAAATAAATGTTATTAATAGTTCTCTACAACACAATCCTAAATCAAAGTTCTTCAAACATGGTTGATTATGGCTGAAAAATGGGAGTTCACGTGCAAAGCTGCAACTTAGCCTTAAAATTAGGTTTTCGTCGAACTCAACATTAACTCGACGGTAATTCAACATTCACAAAAACTGATAGAAAATAAATATTCTTAATTGTCATCTACAAACACAATCCTAAATCAAAGTTCTCCAAACATAGTTGAATGTGGGTGAAAAATGGGAGTTCATGTGACACAGTTGCAACGTAGCCTTGAAGTCATGATTTGGTCAAACTTGACATTAATTCAATGAAAATTGAACATTCCAAAAAACCAATAGAAAATAAAGGCTATTAATAGTTATCTACAACACAATCCTAAGTCAAAGTTATTCAAACATGGTTGATTATGGCTGAAAAATGGGAGTTCACGTGACAAAACTGCAACTCAACCTTAAAATTAGGTTTTCGTCGAACTTAAGATTAAATCGACGAAAATTCAACATTCACAAAAACCGATAGAAAATAAATATTCTTAATTGTCATCTACAACACTCCCAAATTAAATTTCTCCAAATGTGTTGATTGTGGGTGAAAAATGGGAGTTTGCATGGCATAGTTGCAACATAACCTTAAAATCATGTTTTTGCTAAACTCAACATTAAATCAATGGAAATTCAAGATTCATGAAAATTAGTTGAAAATAAAGGTTCCTAATATTCATTTACTATACAAGTCTATATCAAAGTTCTCCAAACATAGTTGATTGTGGGTGAAAAATGAGAGTTTTTGTGACACAGCTGCAACGTACCCTCGAAATAAGGTTTTAATCGAACTAGATGTGAAATCGATGAAAAATCAACATTTACAAAAACAATAGAAAATAAAACTACTTAATAGTCATCTACAACACAATCCTAAATCAAAATTCTCCAAACATGGTTGATTAAGGGTGAAAAATGGGAGTTCGCGTTACAAAGCTGCAACGTAGCCTTAAAATCAGGTTTCAGTCAAACTTGACATTAAATTGATAGAAAATAAATGTTCTCAATTGTCATCTACAACTTAATCCTAAATGAAAAATTACCAAACATTGTTGATTGTGGGTGAAAAATGGGAGTTCACATGACATAGCTGCAACATAGTCTCAAAATTAGGTTTCATGAAACTCGACAATACATCGATAAAAATTCAACATTCAAGAAAACTGATGGAAAATAAACGTTCTTAATAGTAGTCTACAACACAATTCTAAATCAAAGTTCTCCAAACTTGGTTGATTGTGGGTGAAAAAATGGAGTTCATGTGATAAAGCTGCAACATAGCCTTAAAATTAGATTTTTGTCTAACTCGACATCAAATAAATGGAAATTTAAAATTCACAAAAATTGATAGAAAATAATGGTTCTAAATAATCATCTACAACACAATCCTATATAAAAGTTCTCCAAATATGATTGATTATGGGTGAAAAATGGGAGTTCACGTGACAAAGCTGCAATGTAGCCTTAAAATGAGGTTTTCATCAAACTTGACATTTACTCGATGGAAATTCAACATTCATGAAAACCAATAGAAAATAAAGGTTTTTAATAGTCATGCACAAGATAATCCTAAATAACTGTGCTCCAAACATGGTTAATTATGCATGAAAAATGGGAGTTTGTATGACATGTCTGTAACGTAGCTTTAAAATTAGGTTTTCGTCAAACATTATATTAAATCAATGGAAATTGAACATTCATGAAAACTAATAGAAAACAAAGGTTCCTAATAGTCATCTACAACACAATCATTAATCAAAAACATGGTTGATTGTGGGTGAAAAATTGGAGTTCGCATGACAGAGCTACAACGTAGCCTTAAAATAAAGTTTTCGTCGAACTCGACATTAAACCTATGGAATTTCAACATTCACGAAAACTAATAAAAAATAAATGTTCTTAATACTTTTCTACAATACAATACTAAATCAAAATTATCCAAAAATGGTTGATTGTGGGTGAAAAGTGAGAGTCCGCATGACAAAGCTGCAATGTAGCCTAAAAATCAATTTTTCATTAAACTCGACATTTAATCGATAAAAAATACAGGTTCTTAATAGTAATCTACAATACAATCCTAAATAAAAATTCTCCAAACATGGTTGATTGTGGGTGAAAAATAGGAGTTTGCGTGACACAGCTGCAACGTAGATTTGAAATCAAGTTTTCGTCATACTCTGCATTAAATCGAAGGAAATTCAAACATTCATGAAAACCAATAGAAAATAAAGGTTCTTAATATTCATCTACAATCCTAAATCAAAGTTCTCGAAACATGGTTGATTGTGGCTGAAAAATGGGAGTTCACATGACAAGCTTCAACGTAGCCTTAAAATTAGGTTTTCATTGAACGCTACATTAAATCGATGGAAATTGATCATTCATGAAAACCAATAGAAAATAAAGGTTCTTAATATTCATCTACAACACAATCCTAAATTAAAATTACCCAAACATGGTTGATTGTAGGTGAAAAATAGGAGATGGTTTGACACAACTGCAATGTAGCCTTAAAATCATGCGACATTAAATCGATGAAAATTCAACATTCACGAAAACCGTTAGAAGATAAAGGTTCTTAATAGTCATTTACAACATAATCCTAAATCAATGTTCTCCAAATATGGTTGATTCTGGGTGATAAACGAGAGTTTGCTTGACATATCTGTAACGTAGCCTTAAAATCATGTTGTCCCTGATTTTGACATTAAATCGATGAAAATTTAATATTCACAAAAACTGATAAAATGTAAAAGTTCTTAATAGTCATATACAACACAATCTTAAATCAAAGTTCTCCAAACATGGATGATTGTGGTGAGAAATAGGAGTTCGCGTGACAAAGTTGCAACGTAACCTTAAAATTGGGTTTTCGTCGAACTTGACATTAAATCGATGCAAATTCAACATTCACAAAAACTAATAGAAAATAAATGTTCTTAATATTCATCTACAACACAATCCTAAATCATAGTTCTTCAAACATGATTGATTGTGGGTGAAAAATGGTATATCATGTGACACAGCTGCAACGTAGCCTTAGCATCAGGTTTTCATTGAACTCGACATTAAATCTTTGGAAATTCAACATTGATGAAAACCGGTAGAAAATAAAATTTGTTAATAGTCATCTAAAAATTATTCCTAAATAAAAGTTCTCCAAACATGGTTGATTGTGGGTGAAAAAAGGGACATCGCATGACAGAACTAAAATGTAGCCTTAAAATCAGGTTTTCATCAAAATCAACATTAAATCAATGAAAATTCGGGATTCACGAAAACAAATAGAAAATATAGGTTCTTAATAGTCATCTATAACACTATCCTAATTAAAATTTGTCCAAACATGAATGATTGTCTGTGAAAAATGGCAGTTCTCGTGACAAAGCTGCAACATAGTCTTAAAATTAGGTTTTCATCGAACTTGACATTAAATCGAAGGAAATTCAACATTCATGAAAACTGATACAAAAAAAAGGTTCTTAATGGTCATCTACAACACAATCCTAAATCAAATTTCTTCAAACATGGTTTATTGTGGGTGAAAAATCAAAGTTCACGTGATACAATTGCAACATAGCCTTAAAATAAGGTTTTCGTCGAACGTGATAAAATCGATGAAAATTCAACATTCACAAAAATCAATCCAAAATAAATGTTCTTAGTAGTTTGTCATCTACAACACAATAGTAAATCAAAGTTATTCAAACATGGTTGATTGTGGGTGAAAAATGGGAGTTTGCATGAGACATATGCAACGTAGCCTTAAAATTAGGTTTTTGTCGAACTCGACATTAAATCGATGGAAATTTAACATTTCCGAAAATGAGTAGAAAATAAAGATTTTTAATAGTCATCTACAACACAATCCTAAATCAAAATTCTCCAAACATGGTTGATTATGGGTGAACAATGGGAGTTCGTGTGACAAATCTGCAATTTAGCCTTAAAATTAGGTTTTCATCGAAGTCAACATTAAATTGATGGAAATAAAACATGCACGAGAACCCATAGAAAATAATGGTTCTTAATAGTCATCTACAACACAATTCTAAATCAAATTTCTCCAAACATTGATGATTGTGGGTTGAAAATGGGAGTTCGAGTGACACAGCTACAATGTAGCTTTAAAATGAGGTTTTCGTGAAACTCAACATTAAATCAATGGAAATTCAACATTCACGAAAAGTAATGGTAAATAAAGTTTCTTAATAGTCATCTACACCGTAATCCTAAATCAAATTTCTCCAAACATGGTTGATTGTGGGTGACAAATGGGATGCAATTGAAACATTGGTCGGAGAATGATGGATAACTCGATTTCATTTTACTTCTACATTGAGCAACCATATAACACGCATGTAAAATTTCCTTGATATCAGGTTTTCGTCAAAATCGACATTAAATCGATGGAAATTCAACATTAACGAAAACAAATAAAAAATAAAGATTCTTAATAGTCATCTACAACATAATCCTAAATCAAAGGTCTCCAAACATGGTTGATGAAGTGTGAAAACTTGGATTTCGTGTTGCACAACTGTAATGTAGCCTTAAAATTAGGTTTTCGTCGAACTCGGCATTATATGTATGGAAAATGAATATTCATGAAAATCGATAGAAAATAAGGTTCCTAATAGGTATCTACAACACATTCCTAAATCAAAGTTATCCAAACATGGTTGATTGTGGGTAAAAAATGGGAGTTTGCATGACACAGCACCAACATAGCCTTGAAATAAGGTTTTTGTCAAACTCTACACTAAATTAATGAAAATTGGAGTTCGCATGATGTATTTGTAACGCAACCTTAAAATCATGTGATAGACGAACTTGTCTATAAATTGATCAAAAATGAATGTTCACGAAAGGTGATATAAAATAAAGGATACTAATACTCATCTACAATACAATACTAAATCGATGTTCTCCAAATATGGTTTATTATGGGTGAAAAATGGGAGTTTGTGTGACATTGCTGCAATGTAGCCTTAAAATTAGGTGTTCTTCAAACTCAACCTTAAATTGATGGAAATTCAACATTTAAGAGAATCGATAGAAAATTAAGGTTTTTAATAGTAATCTACAGGATAATTCAAAATCAAAGTTCAACAAACATGGTTGATTATGGGTGAAAAATATGATTTTGCATAACACAACTACAACGTAGATTAAAAATTTGTTATTAGACGAACATGGCTGTAAATCAATTGAAAATCAACGTTCACAAAAGGCGATATAAAGAAAAGGATCCTAATAGTCATCTACAAAACAATCATAAATCAAAGTTCTCCAAACATGGTTGATTATGGGTGAAAAATAGAAGTTCACGTGACACAACTACAATGTAGTTTTAAAATATGGTGTTCGTCGAACTTGACCCTAAATTGATGGAAATTCAACATTCATGAAACGTGATAGAAAATAAAAGGTTCTTAATAGTCATATGCAACACAATCTAAAATCAAATTTCCCCAAACCTGGTTGATTATGGGTGAAAAATGGGAGTTCGCATGACGTAGTTGCAACGTAGCCTTAAAAAATCAAGTTATCGTCGAACTCAAAACTAAATTGATAAAAATTCATCAATGACGAAAAATGATAGAAAATAAATGTTCTTAATAGACATCCACAAGACAATCCTAAATCAAATTTTTCCAAACATTGTTGATTGTTGATGAAAAATAAGAGTTCATGTGACAGTTGCAATGTAGCCTTTAAATCAAGTTTTTTTTGAACTTGACATTAAATCGATGAAAATTCAAAATTCAAGAAAACTAATAGAAAATAAAGGTAATCGTCATCCACAATACCATCCTAAATCAAAGTTCTCCAAATATGGTTGATTGTGGGTGAAAAATGGGAGTTTGTATTATACAACTGCAATGTAGCCTTTAAATCAGAATTTCATCGATTTAAATTCAACATTCATGGAAACCTATATAGAATAGAGGTTTTTTAATAGTCATATACAACAAAATCCTAAATCAAAGTTCTCCAAACATGGTTAATTGTGGGTGAAAAATGGGAGTTCGCATAACAAAGCTGCAACATAGCCTTAAAATCAGGTTTTCATCAATTTGACATTAAATGGAAATTCAACATTCCCGAAAACCGATAGAAAATAAATGTTCTTAATAGTCATCTACAACACAATCCTAAATCAAAGTTCTCCAAACATGGATGATTGTGGGTGAAAAATCAGAGTTTGTGTGACATAGCTGTAACGTAGCCTTAAAATTAAGTTTTATTCAATCTCGACATTAAATCGATGCAAATTCAACATTCACGAAAACAGATAGAAAATAAAGGTAATAGTCATCTACAACACAATCATAAATCAAAGTTATCCAAACATGGTTGATTTAGGGTAAAAACTGGGAGTTCGAGTCACACAGTTGCAACGTAGAGAGTTGCAATGTTGAAATTATGTTTTCATCAAACTCGACATAAAATCAAAGGAAATTCAACAATAATGAAAATAGATAGAAAATAAAGGTTCTTAATACTCATCTACAATAAAATCCTAAATCAAAGTTCTCAAAACATGGTTCATTGTGGCTGAAAAATGGGAGTTCATGTGACACAGCTGCAACATAGCCTTGAAATCAGGTTTTCGTCGATCTCAACATTAAATCAATGGTAATTCAACATTCACGAAAAATCGATAGAAAATAAAGGTTCTTAATAGTCATATACAACATAATTTTAAATCAAAGTTCTCCAAATATGGTTGATTGTAGGTGAAAAATGGGAGTTAACGTGACACAGCTGCAATGTAGCCTTAATATCATGTTTTTCTTCAAACTCAACATAAAATTGATAGAAAATAAAGGTTTTTAATAGTCATTTACAACACAATCCTAAATCAAAGTTATCCAAACATGGTTGATTGTGGGTGAAAAATGGGTGTTTGTGTGACACAACTGCAACGTATTCTTAAAATCAAGTTTTCGTCAAACTCGACATTTAATTGATAAAAAATAAAGGTTTTTAATAGTCATCTACAACTTGATCCTAAATCAAACTTATCAAAATATGGTTGATTGTGGGTTGTAAATGAGAGTGCGCATGACATAGCTGCAATGTAGCCAAAAACTCTGGTTTTTATTAAATTAATAATTAAATTGAAAAAAATTCAACATTCACGAAAATTGATAGAAAATAAAAGTTCTTAATAGTCATCTATAATGCAATTCTAAATCAAAGTTATCGAAACATGGATGATTGTGGGTGAAAAATGGAACTTCGAGTGACACAATTAGAAGATAGCTTTAAAATCACGTTTTCATTGAACTCAACATTAAATCGATGGAAATTCAACATTCACCAAAATTGATAAAAAATAAAGATTCTTAATAGTCATCTACAACACAATCCTAAATCAAAGTTATCCAAACATGGATTATTGTGGGTGAGAAAAAAGAGTTCGCATAACACAGGTGCAACGAAGCCTTAAAATAAGAATTTCGTCGAACTCAAAACTTAATCAAAGCAAATTCAACATTTTCATAAACCAATAGACAATAAAGTTTCTAAATAGTCATCTACAACATAATCCTAAATCAAATTTCTCCAAACATGGTTGATTGTGGGTGAAAAATGGGAGTTCGAATGAGACAATTGCAATGTAGCCTTAAATTCAGGTTTTAATCAAACTTGACGTGAAATCGATAAAAAATAAAGGTTTTTAATAGTCATCTAAAACACATTCCTAAATCAAAGTTCTCCAAACATGGTTGATTGTGAGTGCAAAATGGGATTTCACGTGATACAACTGCAACGTAGCCTTAAAATGAGTTATTGTCCAACTCGACATTAAACCAAAGTAAATACAACATTCAAAAAAACAGATAGGAAATAAACATTCTTAATAGTCATCTACAAGACAATCCAGAATCAAAGTTCTCCAAATATGATTGATTGCGGTTAAAAAATGGGAGTTCGCGTGACACAGCTGCAACGTAGCATTAAAATCATGTTTTCATCAAACTAGACATTAAATCGATGAAAATTCAATAGTCTCGAAAAATTTATAGAAAATAAAGGTTCTTAATAGTCATCTGGAACACAATCCTAAACCAAATTTCTTCAAACATGGTTGATTGTGGATGGAAAATGGGAGTTTGCTTGACAAACCTACAACGTAGCCTTAAAATCAGGTTTTCATCGAACTCGACATCAAATCATTGGAAATTGAACATTCAAGAAAATCGATAGAAAATAAAGGTTCTTAATAGTCATCTACAACACAATCTTAAATCAAATTTCTCCAAACATGGTTGATTGTTGGTGAAAAATGGAAGTTTGTGTCACACAGCTGCAATGTAGCCTTAAAATCAGGATTTCGTCAAACTCGACATTAAATCGATCGAAATTCAACATTCACAAAAACTGATAAAAAATAAAAGATTTTCATAGTCATCTACAAGAAAATACTAAATCAAAGTTGTCGAACATTGTTGATTGTAGGTGAAAAGTGGGAGTTTGCGTGACATAGCTGTAACATAGTCTTAAAATCAAGTTTTCGTTGAACTAGACGTTAAATCGTCTGAAATTCAACATTGACAAAAACTGATAGACGATAAAGGTTCTTAATACTCATCTACAAGACAATATAGTAAATGTAAGTTTTTCAAAAATTGTTGATTGTGGGTGATTAATGGGAGTTCGCATGATATAGCTGCAACGTAGTCTTAAAATTAGGTTTTCGTCGAACTCAACATTAAATCAGTGGAAATTCAACATTGAGGAAAATCGATAGAAACTAAAGGTTCTTAATAGTCATCTACAACAAAATACTAAATCAAAGCTCTCCAAACATAGTTGATTGACATTGAAAAAAGCAGTTCGCGTGACACATCTTTAACTTAACCTTAAAATCAGGTTTTTGTCGAATGTGACATTAAATCAATGGAAATTCAACATTCATGAAAAAACCTATAGAAAATAAAGGTTCTTAATAGTCATCTATAGCATAATCCAAAATCAATGTTCTCCAAACATGGTTGATTGTGGGTTAAAAATGGGAGTTCGCATGACACAGCTGCAGCGTAGCCTTAAAATAAGGTTTTTGTTGAACTTGACATTAAATCGTTGGAAATTGAAAATTAAATCAACGAAAATTCAAAACTGACAAAAAATAAATAGAAAATAAAGGTTTTTAATAGTCATCTACAACACAATCTAAAATCAAATTTCTCCAAACCTGGTTAATTATGGTTAACAATGGGAGTTTGAATGACACAGTTGCAATGTAGCCTTAAAATCAGGTGTTAGCCAAACTTGGCTGTAAATTGATTGAAAATCAACATTCTCGAAAGGCAATACAAAATAAAGGATCATAATAGTCATCTACAACAAAATCTTAAATCAAAGTTCCCGAAACATGATTAATTATGGTTGAAAATTGGGAGTTTAAGTGACGCAGATGCAACGTATCCTTAAAATCAGGTCTTCATCGAACTTGACATTAAATCATTGGAAATTCGAGATTCACGAAAACCGATAAAAATTAAAGGTTCTTAATAGTCATTTCTAAAACAATCTAAAATAAAATTTCTCCAAACCTGGTTGAATATGGGTGCAACTTGGGAGTTCACATGACACAATTGCAACGTAACCTTAAAATCAGGTGTTAGACAAACTTAGGTGTAAATCGATAGAAATTCAACGTTTAATAAACACAATACAATTCTTAATCAAAGTTGTCCAAACATGGTTGATTATGGGTGAAAATCGAAGAACTTTCAACATCGAGGAAATTCAACATTCATGAAAAATGATAGAAAATAGAGGTTCTTAATGCTCATCTACAACATAGTCTAAAATCAAGTGTTAGACGAAAACCTGATTTTGTATTCGTTTTCGTGAATATTGAGTTTGATGAACTCCAATTTTTCAACCACAATCAATGATGTTTGGAGAATTTTGATTTAGGATTGTGTTATAGATGACTATTAAAATATTTATTTTCTATCGATTTTTGTAAATTTTGAATTTTCATTGATTTAATTTTGAGTTTGACGAAAGCCTATTTTTAAGGCTGAGATGCAACTTTGTCACGTGAACTCCCATTTTTTCAGCTATAATCAACCATGTTTGAAGATCTTTGTTTAGGATTGTGTTGTAGATAACTATTAATAACCTTTATTTCTATCGGTTTTTGTGAATGTTGAAATTTCAAGGATTTAATGTCAAGTTTGACCAAATCCTGATTTCAACTCTACGTTGCAGCTGTGTCACGCAATCTCCCATTTCTCACCAAAAATCATCCATGTTTGGAGAACTTTGATTAAGGATTGTGTTGTAGATGACTATTAAGAATATTTATTTTCTATTGGTTTTCGTGAATGTTTAATTACATTCAATTCAATGCTGAGTTAGACGAAAACCTAATTTTAACGCTATGTTACAAAGGTGTTTTGCAAAGTGCCATTTTTCAACCATACTTTTCTCTTTGGAGAACTTTGATTTCAGATTATGTTGTAGATCATTTTTAATAATCTTTATTTTCTATCAGTTTTTGTGAATGTTGATTTTTCGTAGATTTAATGTTGAGTTCGACGGAAACCTAATTTTAACGCTATGTTACAGAGGTGTCATGCACACTGCCATTTTTCAACCATACTTTTATCTTTGGAGAACTTTGATTTCGGATTATGTTGTAGATGACTTTTAATAATCTTTATTTTCTATTAGTTTTTGTGAATGTTGATTTTTCGTCGATTTAATGTTGTGTTCGACGGAAACCTAATTTTAAGGCTGAGTTGGAGCTTTGTCATGTGAATTCCCATTTTTCAGACATAATCAACCATGTTTGAAGAACTTTGATTTAGTATTGTCTTGTAGATAACAATTAATAACCTTTATTTTCTATCAGTTTTCGTGAATGTTGAAATTTCATAGATTTAATGTTGAGTTTGATGAAATCGTGATTTCAAGGGTAAGTTGCAGTTGTGTCACACGAACTCCCAATTTTCACCGACAATAAATCATGTTTGGAGAACTTTGAATTAGGATTGTGTTGTAGATGACTATTAAGAACCTTTAATTATTATCAATTTTTGTGAATGCTGAATTTCCATCGATTTAATCTCGAGTTAAACGAAAACTTTATTTTAAGGCTATGTTGTAGCTTTCTCACACGAACTCTAATTATTCACCCACATTCAACCATGTTTGGAGAACTTTGATTTTGGGTTGTGTTGTAGAAGACTATTAAGAACATTTATTTTCTATTGGTTTTCACAAATGTTTAATTTTCATCGATTAAATGTCGACTTCAATGAATACCTAATTTTAAGGCTGCATTGTAAATGTGTCAATGAACTCGCACTTTTCACCCACAATCAACCATGTTTGAGAAATTTTTGTTAGGTTTGTGTTATAGATGACTATTAAGAGTCGCTATATTCTATTGGTTTTCATGAATGTTGAATTTCCACTGATTTAATGTCGAGTTCAATGAATACCTGATTATAAGGCTACATTCCAGCTGTGTCAAGCGAATTCCCATGTTTGGAGAACTTTGATTTAGGATTATGTTGTAGATGACTATAATGAACCTGTATTTTTTATTCATTTTCGTGAATGTTGAGTTTCCATTGATTAAATGTTATGTTTGACGAAAAACATGATTTTAAGGCTACATTGTAGCTTTTTCATGCAAATTTCCATTTTTCAGACATAATCAACCATGTTTGAAGAACTTTGATTTAGTATTGTGTTGTAGATAACTATTAATAACCTTTGTTTTCTATCACTTTTCATGAATGTTGAATTTTCATTGATTTAATGTTGAGTTTGATGAAATCGTGATTTCAAAGGTAGGTTGAAGCTATGTCAAATAAACTCCCATTTTTCACTGACAATAAATCATGTTTGGAGAACTTTGAATTAGGATTGTGTTGTAGATGACTATTAAGAAGCTTTAATTTTAAGGCTATAAACTCTAATTTTTCACCCACATTCAACCATGTTTGGAGAACTTTGATTTCAGATTGTGTTGTTGAAGACTCTTAAGAACATTTATTTTCTATTGGTTTTCGCGAATCTTTAATTTCCATCAATTAAATGTCGACTTCGATGAATACCTAATTTTAAGGTTACGCTGCAAATGTGTCAACGAACTCGCATTTACAACCCACAATCAACCATGTTTGGATAGATTTTTGTTAGGTTTGTGTTATAGAATACTATTAAGAGTCTCTATATTCTATTGGTTTTCGTGAATGTTGAATTTCCGATGATTTAATGTCGAGTTCAATGAAAACCTGATTATAAAGGTACATTCCAGCTATGTCATGCAAACTCCCATGTTTCACGCATAATTAACCAAGTTTGGAGAACTTTGATTTAGGATTGTGTTATAGATGACTATTAAGGCTACATTGCATTTGTGTCACGCGAATTCCCATTTTTCACCCACAATAAACCATGTTTGGAGAACTTTGATAGAGGATTTTTTTTCAAATGACTATTAAGAACCTTTATTTTCTATCAGTTTTCTTGAATCTTGAATTTCCATCGATTTAATGTCAAATTTATTGAAAACATTATTTGAAACTGTGTCATGCAAACTCCCATTTTTCACCCACAATCAATCATGTTTGGAGAATTTTGATTTAGGATCGTGTTATAGATGACTATTAAAATAATTACTTTCTATCCATTTTTGTGAAATTTGAATTTTCATTGATTTAATGTTCAGTTCGATGAAAACCTATTTTTAAGGCTGAGTTGCAGCTTTGTCACGTGAACTCCCATTTTTTCAGCTATAATCAACCATGTTTGAATATATTTGTTTAGGATTGTGTTGTAGATAACTATTAATAACCTTTATTTTCTATCGGTTTTTGTGAATGTTGAATTTTCAAGGATTTTATGTCAAGTTTGACCAAATCATGATTTCAAGTCTACGTTGCAGTTATGTCAGGTGATATCCCATTTTTCACCCACAATCAATGATGTTTGGAGAACTTTGATTTAGGATCGTGTTGTAGACGACTATTAAAAATCTTTATTTTCTATTGGTTTTCGTGAATGTTCAATTTCATTCAATTTAATGTTGAGTTAGACGAAAACCTAATTTTAACGCTATGTTTTAGAGGTGTCATGCAAACTCCCATTTTTCACCCATACTCAACAATTTTTGGAGAACTTTGATTTAGAATTATGTTGTAGATGACTTTTAATAATCTTTTATTTTGTAGCGGTTTTTTATTAATGTTGATTTTTCGTCGATTTAATGTTGAGTTAGACGAAAACCTAATTTTAAGGCTGAGTTGTAACTTTTTGTCACGTGAATTCCCATTTTTCAGACATAATCAACCATGTTTGAAGAACTTTGATTTAGTATTGTGTTTTAGATAACTATTATTAACCTTTATTTTCTATCAGTTTTCATGAATGTTGAATTTTCATTTATTTTATGTTGAGTTTGATGAAATCGTGATTTTAAGGGTACGTTGCAACTGTGTCACAGGAACTTCCAATTTTCACCGACAGTAAATCATGTTTGGAGAACTTTGAATTAGGATTGTGTTGTAGATGACTATTAAGAACCTTTATTTTTTATGAGTTTTTGTGAATGGGGAATTTCCATTGTTTGAATCTCGAGTTAAACTAAAACTTTATTTTAAGGCTATGTTGTAGCTTTCTCACGTGAACTCTAATTTTTCACCCACATTCAACCACGTTTGGAGAACTTTGATTTCGGATTGTGTTGTAGAAGACTATTAAGAACATTTATTTTCTATTTGTTTTCGCGAATGTTTAATTTTCATCGATTAAATGTCGAGTTTGATGAATACATAATTTTAAGGCTGCTTTGCAAATTTGTCAACAAACTCGCATTTTTCACCCACAATCAACCATCGTTGGAGCAATTTTTCTTAGGTTTGTTATATAAATGACTATTAAGAATCTCTATATTCTATTGGTTTTCGTGAATGTTGAATTTGCAATGAATTAATGTTCAGTTCAATGAAAACCTAATTATAAGGCTACATTCCAGCTGTGTCACGTGAACTCCAATGTTTGGAAAATTTTGATTTAGGATTGTCTTGTAGATGACTATAATGAACCTTTATTTTGTATTCGTTTTCGTGAATGTTGAGTTTCCATTGATTAAATGTTGATTTTGATGAAAAATGTCATTTTAAGACTGCATTGCATCTGTGTGACACGAATTCCCATTTTTCACCCACAATCAACCATGTTTGGATAACTTTGGTAGAGGATTGTGTTTTAAATGACTATTAAGAACTGTTTTTTCTATTAGTTTTCATGAATTTTGAATTTCCATCGATTTAATGTCGAGTTTATTGAAAACATTATTTTAAGGTTATATTGAAATTGTGTCATGCGAACTCCCATTTTTCACCCATAATGAATCATGTTTGGTGAATTTTGATTTAGGATTGTGTTATAGATGACTATTAAAATATTTTTTTTTCTATCGATTTATGTGAAATTTTAATTTTCATTGATTTAATGTTGAGTTCAACGAAAACCTATTTTTAAGGCCGAGTTGCAGTTTTGTCACGTGAGCTCCCATTTTTAAAGCTATAATCAACCATGTTTGAAGATCTTTGTTTAGGATTGTGTTGTTGATATCTATTAATAACTTTTATTTTCTATCAGTTTTTGTCAGTGTTGAATTTTCAAAGATTTAATGTCGAGTTTGACCAAATCATTATTTCGAAGCTACGTTGCAGTTGTGTCACGCGATCTCCCATTTTTCACCCACGATCAACCATGTTTGGAGAACTTTGATTTAGGATTGTGTTATAGATGACTATTAAGAATTTTTATTTTCTATTGGTTTTCGTGAATGTTCAATTTCATTCAATTTAATGCAGAGTTAGATGAAAACCTAATTTTTAGGCTGAGTTGCAGCTTTGGTGACATGAATTCCCATTATTCAGACATAATCAACCATGTTTGAAGTACTTTTATTTAGTATTGCTTAATAGATAACAATTAGTAACTTTTATTTTCTATCAATTTTCGTGAATGTTAAATTTTCATTGATTTAATGATGAGTATGATGAAATCATGATTTCAAGGGTACATTGCAGCTGTATCACACGAACTCCCAATTTTCACTGACAATAAATCATGTTTGGAGAAGTTTGAAGTAGGATTGTGTTGTAGATGACTATTAAGAACCTTTAATTTTTATAAATTTTTGTGAATGTTGAATTTCCATCGATTTAATCTCGAGTTAAACTAAAACTTTATTTTAAGGCTATGTTGTAGCTTTCTCATGTGAACTCTAATTTTTCACCCACATTCAACCATGTTTGGAGAACTTTGATTTTAGATTGTGTTGTAGAAGACTATTAAGAACATTTATTTTCTATTGGTTTTCGTGAATGTTTAAATTTCATCGATTAAATGTCGAATTCGATGAATACCTAATTTTAAGGCAGTCTTGCAAATGTGTCAAAGAACTCGCATTTTTCACCCACAATCAACCATGTTTGGAGAAATTTTTGTTAGGTTTGTGTTATAGATGACTATTAAGAATCTCTGTATTATATTGGTTTTCGTGAATGTTGAATTTCCAATGATTTAATTTTGAGTTCATTGAAAACCTGATTATAATGCTACATTCCAGCTGTGTCACGTGAACCCCCATGTTTCACGCATAATTAACCATGTTTGGAGAACTTTTATTTAGGATTATGTTGTAGATGTCTATAATGAACCTTGATTTTGTATTTGTTTTCGTGAATGTTGAGTTTGACGAAAAACATTATTTTAAGGCTACATTGCAGCTTTGTCACGCGAATTCGCATTTTTCACCCACAATCATCCATGTTTGGAGAACATTGATAGAGGATTGTGTTTGAAATGACTATTAAGAACCTTTATATTCTATGAGTTTTTGTGAATCTAGAATTTCCATCGATTTGATCTCGAGTTTATTGAAAACTTTTTTTTAAAGTTATCTTGAAACTTTGTCAAGCGAATTCCCATTTTTCACCCACAATCAATCATGTTTGGAGAACTTTGATTTAGGATTGTGTTGTAGATAACTATTAAGAATCTTTATTTTCTATTGGTTTTCGTGACTGTTCAATTTCATTCAATTTAATGTCGAGTTGGACGAAAACCTAATTTTAACGCTATGTTACAGAGGTGCCATGAAAACTCCCATTTGTTACCCATACTCAACCATCTTTGGAAAACTTTGATTTAGGATTATGTTGTAGATGACTTTTAATAATCTTTATTTTCTATCAGTTTTTGTGAATGTTGATTTTTTGTCGATTTAATGTTGAGTTTGACGGAAACCTAATTTTAAGGTTGAGTTGTAGCTTTGTCACGTGAAATCCCATTTTTCAGACATAATCAAATATGTTGGAAGAACCATGTTTGATAGCCTATTAATAACCTTTATTTTCTATCAGTTATCGTGAATGTTGAATTTTCATTGATTTAATTTTGAGTTTGATGAAATCGTGATTTCAAGGGTATGTTGCTGCTGTGTCACACGAACTCCCAATTTTCACTGACAGTAAATCATGTTTGGATAACTTTGAATTAGTATTGTGTTGTAGATGACTATTAAGAACCTTCAATTTTTATCAATTTTTGTGAATGTTGAATTTCCATTGATTAAATCTCGAGTTAAACTAAAACTTTATTTAAGACATGTTGTAGCTTTCGCACGCGAACTGTAATTTTTCACGAATTCTATTAGTTTTCGCAAATGTTTAATTTCCATCGATCAAATGTCGAGTCCGATGAATACCTAATTTTAAGGGTACGTTGCAAATGTGTCAACGAACTCACATTTTTCACCCACAATCAACCATGTTTGGAGAAATTTTTGTTAGCTTTGTGTTATAGATGACTATTAAGAATCTCTATATTCTATTGGTTTTCGTGAATGTTGAATTTCCAATGATTTAATGTTGAGTTCAATGAAAACCTGATAATAAGGCTACATTCCAACGTTGTCACACGAACTTCCATGTTTCACGCATAATTAACCATGTTTGAAGAACTTTCATTTAGGATTATGTTGTAGATGACTATATATAATGAACCTTTATTTTGTGTTCGTTTTCGTGAATGTTGAGATTGACGAAAAATGTGATTTTAAGGCTACATTGTAGCTTTGTCACGAGAATTCCCATTTTTCACCCACAATCAACCATGTTTGGAGAAGTTTGATAGCGGATTGTGTTTGAAATGACTATGAAGAACCTTTATTTTCTATCAGTTTTCGTGAATCTTGAATTTCCATCGATTTAATGTTGAGTTTATTGAAAACATTATTTTAAGGTTATCTTGAAACTGTGTCATGCGAACACCCATTTTTCACCCACAATAAATTATGTTTGGAGAACTTCAATTTAGGATTGTGTTATAGATGACTATTACAATATTTATTTTCTATCAGATTTTGTGAATGTTGAATTTTCAAGGATTTAATGTCGAGTTTGACCAAATCATGATTTCAAGGCTACGTTACAGGTGTGTCACGCGATCTCCTATTTTGCACCTACAATCAACCATGTTTGGAGAACTTTGATTTAGGATTGTGTTGTAGATGACTATTAAGAATCTTTATTTTCTATTAGTTTTCTTGACTGTCCAATTTAATTGAATTTAATGTCGAGTTAGACGAAAATCTAATTTTAATGCCATGTTACAGAGGTGCCATGCAAACTCCCATTTTTCATCCATACTCAACCATCTTTGGAGAACTTTGATTTAGGATTATGTTGTAGATGACTTTTAATAATCTTTATTTTCTATCGATTTTTGTGAATGTTGATTTTTCGTCGATTTAATGTTGAGTTCGACGGAAACCTAATTTTAAGGTTGAGTTGCAGCTTTGTCATGTGAATTCTCATTTTTCAGACAGAATCAACCATGTTTGAAGAACTTTGATTTAGTATTGTCTTGTAGATAACTATTAATAACCTTTATTTTCTATCAGTTTTCGTGAATGTTGAATTTTCATTGATTTAATTTTGAGTTTGACGAAATCATGATTTCAAGGGTATGTTGCAGCTGTGTCACATGAACTCCCAATTTTCACCGACAATAAATCATGTTTGGATAACTTTGAATTAGGATTGTGTTGTAGATGACTATTAAGAACTTTTAATTTTTATCAATTTTTGTGAATGTTTAATTTCCATCGATTTAATCTCGAGTTAAACTAAAACTTTATTTCAAGACTATGTTGTAGCTTTCTCATGCGAACTCTAATTTTTCACCCACATTCAACCATGTTTGGAGAACTTTCATTTCGGATTGTGTTGTAGAAGACTATTAAGAACATTTATTTTCTATTTGTTCTCGCGAATGTTTAATTTCCATCGATTAAATGTCGATTTCGATGAATACCTAATTTTAAGGCTGCGTAGCAAATGTGTCAAAAAACTTGCATTTTTCACCCACAATCAACCGTGGTTTGAGAAATTTTTGGTAGGTTTGTGTTATAGATGACTATTAAGAATCTCTATATTATATTGGTTTTCGTGAATGTTGAATTTCCAATGATTTAATGTCGAGTTCAATGAAAACCTGATTATAAAGCTACAATTTCGGCTGTGTCACGTGAACTCACATGTTTCACGCATAATTAACCATGTTTGCAGAACTTTCATAGAGGATTGTATTCGTTTTCATGAATGTTGAGTTTCCATTGATTAAATGTTGAGTTTGAAACAAAACGTGATTTTAAGGCTACATTGTAGCTGTGTTACGCGAATTCCATTTTTTCACACACAATCAACCATGTTTGGAGAACTTTAATAGAGGATTTTGTTTGAAATGTCGATTAAGAACGTTTATTTTTTATCAGTTTTATGAATTTTGAATTTCCATCGATTTAATATCGAGTTTATTGAAAACATTATTTTAAGGTAATCTTGAAACTGTGTCATGCGAACTCCCATTTTTCACCCACAATCTATCATGTTTGGATAATTTTGATTTAGGATTGTGTTATAGATGACTATTAAAATATTTATTTTCTATCGATTTCTGTGAATTTTAGAATTAGAATAATGTTGTAGATGACTTTTAATAATCTTTATTTTCTATCGGTTTTTGTGAATGTTGATTTTTCGTCGATTTAATATTAAGTTCGACGAAAACCTAATTTTAAGGCCGAGTTGCAGCTTTGTCATGTGATTTCCCATTTTTCAAACATAATCAACCATGTTTGAATAACTTTGATTTAGTATTGTGTTGTAGATAACTATTAATAACCTTTATTTTCTATCAGTTTTTGTGAATGTTGATTTTTCAATGATTAAATGTTGAGTTTGATCAAATCATGATTTCAAGGGTACGTAGCAGCTGTGTCACACGAACTCCCAATTTTCACCGACAATAAATCATGATCGGAGAGCTTTGAATTAGGATTGTGTTGTAGATGACTATTAAGAACCTTTAATTTTTATCAATTTTTGTGAATGTTGAATTTCCGTCGATTTAATTTTGAGTTTGACGGAAACCTAATTTTAAGGCTGAGTTGCAGCTTTGTCACGTGAATTCCCATTTTTCAGACATAATCAACCATGTTTCAGGAACTTTGATTCAGTATTGTGTTGTACATTACTATTAATAACCTTTATTTTCTATCAGTTTTCGTGAATGTTGAATTTTCATTGATTTAATGTTGAGTTTGATGAAATCGTCATTTCAAGGGTACGTTGCAGGTGTGTAAAACGAACTCCCAATTTTCACCGACAATAAATCATGTTTAGAGAACTTTGAAATAGGATTGTGTTGTAGATGACTATTAAGAACCTTTAATTTTTATCAATTTTTGTGAATGTTTAATTTCCATCGATTTAATCTCAAGTTAAACTAAAACTTTATTTTAAGACTATGTTGTAGCTTTCTGACACGAACTCTAATTTTTCACCCACATTCAACCATGTTTGCAGAACTTTGATTTCGGATTGTGTTGTAGAAGACTATTAAGAACATTTATTTTCTATTAGTTTTCGCGAATGTTTAATTTCCATCGATTAAATGTTGAGTTCGATGAATACCTAATTTTAAGGCTACATTGCAAATGTTTCAACGAAATCGCATATTTCACCCACAATCAGCTATGTTTGGAGAAATTTTGGTTAGGTTTGTGTTATATAGATGACTGTTAAGAATCTCTATATTTTATTGGTTTTCGTGAATGTTGACTTTCGAATGATTTAATGTCGAGTTCAATGAAAACTTGATTATAAGACTACATTCCAGCTATGTCATGCAAACTCCCATGTTTCGAATATAATTAACCATGTTTGGAGAACTTTGATTTAGGATTATGTTGTAGATGACTATAATGAACCTTTATTTTGCATTTGTTTTTGTGAATGTTGAGTTTGACAAAAAACATGATTTTAAGGCTACATTGTAGTTGTGTCACGTGAATTCCCATTTTTCACCCACAATGAACCATGTTTGGAGAACTTTGATAGAGGATTGTGTTTTAAATGACTATTAAGAACCTTTATTTTCTATCAGTTTTCGTGAATCTTGAATTTCCATTGATTGAATGTCGAGTTTATTGAAATCATTATTTTAAGGTTATCTTGAAACTTTGTCATGCGAACTCCCATTTTTCACCCACAATCAATCATGTTTGGAGAATTTTGATTTAGGATTGTGTTATAGATTGACTATTAAAATATTTATTTTCTATCGATTTAATGTTTAGTTCGATGAATACCTATTTTTAAGGCTGTGTTGCAGCTTCGTAACGTGAACTCCCATTTATTAAGCTATAATCAACCATGTTTGAAGATATTTATTTAGGATTGTGTTGTAGATAACTATTAATAATCTTTATTTTCTATCAGTTTTTGTGAATGTTGAATTTTCAAAGATTTTATGTCGAGTTTGACCAAATCATGATTTCAAGGCTACGTTGCAGCTGTGTCACTCACACGATCTCCCATTTTTCACCCACAATCAACCATGTTTGGAGAAATTTGATTTCGGATTGTGTTGTAGATGACTATTAAGAATCTTTATTTTCTATTGGATTTTGTGAATGTTCAATTTCATTCAGTTTAATGTTGAGTTAGACGAAAACCTAATTTTAATGCTATGTTACAGAGGTGCCATGCAAACTCCAATTTTTCACCCATACTCAACGATTTTTGGAGAACTTTGATTTAGGATTATGTTGTACATGACTTTTAATAATCTTTATTTTCTATCGATTTTTGTGAATGTTGATTTTTCGTCGATTTAATGTTGAGTTCGACGGAAACCTAATTATAAGGCTAAGTTGCAACTTTGTCACGTGAATTCCCATTTTTCAGATATTATCAACCATGTTTGAATAACTTTGATTTAGTATTGTGTTGTAGATAACTATTAATATCCTTTATTTTCAGCGACAATAAATAATGTTTGGATAACTTTGAATTAGGATTGTGTTGTAGATGACTATTAAGAACTTTTAATTTTTATCAATTTTTGTGAATGTTTAATTTCCATCGATTTAATCTCATGTTAAACTAAAACTTTACTTTAAGGCTATGTTGTAGCTTTCTCACGCGAACTCTAATTTTTCACCCACATTCAACCATATTTGGAGAACTTTGATTTCGGATTGTGTTGTAGAAGACTATTAAGAACATTTATTTTCTATTGGTTTCCGTGAACGTTTAATTTTGATCAATTAAATGTCGAGTTCGATGAATACTTAATTTTAAGGCTACGTTGCAAATGTGACAACTACTCGCATTTTTTACCAACAATCAACCATATTTTGGTGAAATTTTTGTTTGGTTTGTTTTATAGATGACTATTAAGAATCTCTATATTCTATTGGTTTTCGTGAATGTTGAATTTCCAATGATTTGATGTCGAGTTCAAATGAAAAAATTATTAAAAGGCTACATTCCAGCTTTGTCATGCAAACTCCCATGTTTCATGCATAATTAACCATGTTTGGAGAACTTTGATTTAGGATTATGTTGTAGATGACTATAATGAACCTTTATTTTGTATTCATTCTCGTGAATGTTGAGTTTCCATTGATTAAATGTTGAGTTTGACTAAGAACATGATTTTAAGGCTACATTGCAGTTGTGTCACGCGAATTCCCATCCTTCACCCACAATCAACCATATTTGGAGAACTTCGATTTAGGATTGTGTTATAGATGACTATTAAAATATTTATTTTTTATCGATTTTTGTGAATTTTGAATTTTCATTGATTTAATGTTGAGTTCGACGAAAACCTATTTTTAAGGTTGAGTTGCAGTTTTGTCACGTGAACTCCCATGTTTTCAGCTATAATCGACCATGTTTGAAAATCTTTATTTAGGATTGTGTTGTAGATAACTATTAATAACCTTTATTTTCTATCGGTTTTTGTGATTGTTGAATTTTCAAAGATTTAAAGTCGAGTTTGACTAAATCATGATTTCAAGGCTACGTTGCAGCTGTGTCACGCGATATCCCATTTTTCACCCACAATCAACCATGTTTGGAGAAATTTGATTTAGGATTGTATTGTAGATGACTATTAAGAATCTTTAGTTTCTATTGGTTTTCGTGAATGTTCAATTTCATTCAATTTAATGTCAAGTTAGACGAAAACCTAATTTTAACGCTATGTTACAGAGGTGTCATGCAAACTCACATTTTTCACCCATACTCAACCATCTTTGGAGAACTTTGATTTAGGATTATGTTGTAGATGACTTTTAATAATCTTTATTTTCTATTGATTTTTGTGAATGTTGAGTTCGACGGAAACCTAATTTTAAGGTTGAGTTGCAGCTTTTTCACGTGAATTCCCATTTTTCAGACATAATCAACCATGTTTGAATAACTTTGATTTAGTGTTGTGTTGTAGATAACAATTAATAACCTTTATTTTCTATCAGTTTTTGTGAATGTTGACTTTTTATTGATTTAATGTTGAGTTTGATGAAATTGTGATTTCAAGGGTACGTTGCAGCTGTGTTACACGAACTCCCAATTTTCACCGACGATAAATCATGTTTGGAGAACTTTGAATTAGGATTGTGTTGTAGATGACTATTAAGAACCTTTAATTTTTATCAATTTTTGTGAATGTTGAATTTCCATCGATTTAATGTCGAGTTTATTGAAAACACTATTTAAGGTTATCTTGAAACTGTGTCATGCGAACTCTCATTTTTCTCCCAGAATTAACCATGTTTGGAGAATTTTGATTTAGAATTAATCTAGCCAGAAATAGAAGATATTATAACATTGAGTCGTTAAATTTTAAGCTTTATTTTGTTTAATAATTTCATGGCTATTGAGGTGATATACGTGGACAATGAGTGGAATCTAATAGAATTTTATTTGTATTAATGAATAGTCGTAAGCATAATTTTATCCTTCATGTTACAATAACTGAGGGTGTGAGACAAGATCATATCATTTGAACAAACCTTGTTGCTAACTATGTTAGAATATAATCACAAGGAAAATTTTATTAATGATTCTATGGCCAACGAGACTGTGGTTGGAAACCCTTAGGCATATATTTATTTGTTTTGAACTCTTTCCAGATACAATAAATATGAATACACGTAATAATTATGATTTATTTTCCAATAAGGGGTGGGGGGGTTGGTGCAAGCGAGTCACTCAACTTTAAAAGTGATAGGTTATGTTAAACCCTAATTCTAAAATTAAAGTACAGGAAGAGATACCTTTAGTCTTCAAGAATGTCAAACCTAAAGCATGTGTTATCATTAATGCAAAATGGTGAAAATTAGTGCTAGTGGCCCATGTTGAGATTATGATATATAGAGGCCATTTGAACCTAGGATATAGGTAAATTTAGAACTTTCATTTCTTTACAAACTCAAAGTAAATATTCTTGGAGTATGTTTCCTAGTATATCCTTATCTAAGACTCAGATCCCTGGCTTCACCTAAGTGGGTGGCAGCCGACTTTGGAACTGTTTGGGGTATTGAGCCCTAGAAAGGGTTGCGTACCCGCTTTTATAGTTTATAATAAATGGAATAGTGGTGTAAGATGAATTTGAGTTGATGCTATGTTTGAGATTGATGTCAAGACACCTTTTTTTTTACCTAGTGGATTATATCCCTCTCTCTATCCAACCATGGGTGAGATGGTTGAAATCCAGTTCACGAACTACGATGCCTCTGCGAATTATATACGTAGGCAAGGCCGTCTGAGACGAGCCCCCAAGGACTAGGTCTGGCCCCAAGGGTTTGTTCTCTTATTATTATATTTCAGAATTATCATTGTTATGTATTCTATTGGTTACCACATGTCTGGTATTATGTTTGTGATTGTCCTAGAATTAGTTGTACTATCTAAGTCTACCTTAATGATGTGGACTCAATGTCTCCCTTTGATTCCCCACCATTGATTGTTTGAGCCACTTAGCTATCAAACTAAAATGTTATAGTTGATAATTAGTTGAAAGTTTTACACCTTCATGTAGTACATGTTTTTGGTAGAAAACTTTGAGATTTTTACAAGCGTATGTGAACAAAATTTGAAATTAGTGTTTTGTTCTTAACTTTATTTTGGTGTAAAGTTTTGGGTATTACAGTTTCACGCATAATTAACCATGTTTGATGAACTTTGATTTAGGATTATGTTGTAGATGACTATAATGAACCTTTATTTTGTATTCGTTTTTGTGAATGTTGAGTTTGACGAAAAACGTGATTTTAAGGCTACATTGCAGCTGTGTCACGCAAATTCTCATTTTTCACCCACAATAAACCATGTTTGGAGAACTTTGATAGAGGATTGTGTTTTAAATGACTATTAAGAACCTTTACTTTCTATCAGTTTTCGTGAATCTTGAATTTCCATCGATTTAATGTCGAGTTTATTGAAAACACTATTTAAGGTTATCTTGAAACTGTGTCATGCGAACTCTCATTTTTCTCCCAGAATTAACCATGTTTGGAGAATTTTGATTTAGGATTGTGTTATAGATGACTATTTAAATATTTATTTTCTATCAATTTTTGTGAATTTTGAATTTTCATTGATTGAATATTGAGTTCGACGATAACCTATTTTTAAGGATGAGTTGCAGCTTTGTCACGTGAACTCCCATTTAATCAGCTATAATCAACCATGTTTGCAGATCTTTGTTTAGGATTGTGTTGTAGATAACTATTAATAACCTTTCTTTTCTATCGGTTTTCGTCAATGTTGAATTTTCAAGTATTTAATGTCGAGTTTCAACAAATCATAATTTCAAGGCTACATTGCAGTTGTGTCACACGATCTCCCATTTTTCACCCACAATCAACCATGTTTGGAGAATTTTGATTTAGGATTGTGTTGTAGATGTCTATTAAAAATCTTTAGTTTCTATTGTTTTTCGTGAATGTTCAATTTCATTCAATTTAATGTCGAGTTAGATGAAAACCTAATTTTAACGCTATGTTACAAAGGTGCTATGCAAACTCCCTTTTTTCACCCATAGTCAACCATCTTTGGAGAACTTTGATTAAGGATTATGTTGTAGATGACTTTCAATAATCTTTATTTTCTATCGGTTTTGTGAATGCTGATTTTTCGTCGATTTAATGTTGAGTTCAACGGAAACCTAATTTTAAGGCTGAGTTGCAGCTTTGTCACGTGAATTCACAAATTTTCAGACATAGTCAACCATGTTGAAAGAACTTTGATTTAGTATTGTGTTGTAGATAACTATTAATAACCTTTATTTTCTATTAGTTTTCGTGAATGTTGAATTTTCGTTGATTTATTGTTGAGTTTGATGAAATCGTGATTTCAAAGGTACGTTGCAGCTGTGTCACACGAACTTCCAATTTTCACCAACAATAAATCATGTTTGGAGAACTTTAAATTAGGATTCTATTGTAGATGACTTTTAATCATCTTTATTTTCTATCGATTTTTGTGAATGTTAATTTTCGTCGATTTAATGTTGAGTTCGACGGAAACCTAATTTTAAGGTTGAGTTACAGCTTTGTCATGTGAATTCCCATTTTTCAGACATAATCAACCATGTTTGAAGAATTTTGATTTAGTATTGTGTTGTAGATAACTATTAATAACCTTTATTTTCTATCAGTTTTCGTGAATGTTGAATTTTAATTGGTTTAATGTTGAGTTTGATGAAATCGTGATTTCAAGGGGTACGTTGCAATTGTATCACACGAACTCTGAATTTTCACAGACAAAAAATCATGTTTGGAGAAATTTGAATTAGGATTGTGTTGTAGATGACTATTACCTTTAATTTTTATCATTTTTTGTCAATGTTGAATTTCCATCGATTTAATCTCGAGTTAAATTAAAACTTTATTTTAAGGCTATTTTGTAGCTTTCTCACGCGAACTCTAATTTTTAACCCACATTCAACCATGTTTGGAGAAGACTATTAATAACCTTTATTTTCTATCAGTTTTTGTGAATGTTGAATTTTCAAGGATTTAATGTCGAGGTTGACCAAATCATGATTTTGAGGTTACGTTCGAGCTGTGTCACACGATTTCCCATTTCTCACCCACAATCAACCATATTTGGAGAACTTTTATTTAGGATTGTGTTGTAGGTGACTATTAACAATCTTTATTTTCTATTGGTTTTCGTGAATGTTCAATATCATTCAGTTTAATGTCGGGTTAGACAAAAACCTAATTTTAACGCTATGTTACAGAGCTGCCATTCAAACACTCATTTTTCACCCACACTCAACCATCTTTGGAGAACGTTGACTTAGGATTATGTTGAGGATGACTTTTAATAATCTTTATTTTCTATCGGTTTTTGTGAATGTTCATTTTTCATCGATTTAATGTTGAGTTCGACGGAAACCTAATTTTAACACTGAGTTGCAGCTTTGTCACGTGAATTCCCATTTTCCAGACATAATCAACCATGTTTGAAGAATTTTGATTTAGTATTGTGTTGTAGATAACTATTAATAACCTTTATTTTCTATCAGTTTTCGTGAATGTTGAATTTTCATTGATATAATGTTGAGTTTGATGAAATCATGATTTCAAGGGTAAATTGCAACTGTGTCACACGAATTCCCAATTTTCACCAACAGTAAATCTTGTTTGTAGAACTTTGATTTATGTGTTGTAGATGACTATTAAGGACCTTTAATTTTAATCAATTTTTGTGAATGTGGAATTTCCATCGACTTAATCTCAAGTTAAACTAAAACTTTATTTGAAGGCTATGTTGTAGCTTTCTCACGCGAACTCTAATTTTTCACCCACATTCAACCATGTTTGGAGAACTTGATAGAGGATTATGTTTTAAATGAATATTAAGAACATTCATTTTCTATTGATTTTCGCGAATGTTTCATTTCCATCGATTAAATGTTGAGTTCGATGAATACATAATTTTAAGGTTACGTTGCAAATGTGTCAACGAACTCGCATTTTTCACCCACAATCAACCATGTTTGGAGAAATTTTTGTTTGGTTTGTGTTATAGATGACTATTAAGAATCTTTATATTCTATTGGTTTTCGTGAATGTTGAATTTCCAATGATTTAATGTTGAGTTCAATGAAAACCTGATTATAAGGCTACATTCCAGTTGTGTCATGCAAACTCCCATTTTTAACCCACAATCAACCAGGTTTGGAGAATTTTATAGAGGATTGTGTTTTAAATGACTATTAAGAACCTTTATTTTCTATCAATTTTCGTGAATCTTGAATTTCCCTCGATTTAATGTTGAGTTTATTGAAAACATTATTTTAAAGTTATCTGGAAACTGTGTGATGCAAACTCCCAATTTTGACCCACAATCAATCATGTTTGGAGAATTTTGATTTAGGATTGTGTTATAGATGACCATTAAAATATTTATTTTCTATCGATTTTTGTGAAGTTTGAATTTTCATTCATTTAATGTTGAGTTCGACGAAAACATATTTTTAAGGCTGAGTTGCAACTTTGTCACGTGAACTCGCATTTTTTCAGCTCTAATCAACCATGTTTGAAGAGCTTTGTTTAGGATTGTGTTGTAGATAACTATTAATAACCTTTATTTTCTATCGGTTTTTGTGAATGTTGACTTTTCAAAGATTTAATGTCGTGTTTGACCAAATCATGATTTCAAGGCTATGTTCCAGCTGTGTGACGTGATCTCCTCATTTTTCACCCACAATCAACCATGTTTGGAGAACTTTGATTTAGGATTGTGTTCTAGATGACTATTAAGAATCTTTAATTTGTATTGGTTTTTGTGAATGCTCAATTTCATTCAATTTAATGTCGAGTTAAATGAAAATATAATTTTAACGCTATGTTACAGAGGTGCCATGGAAACTCCCATTTTTAACCCATACTCAACCATCTTTGGACAACTTTGATTTAGGATTATTTTGTAGATGACTTTTAATAATCTTTATTTTCTATAGGTTTTTGTGAATGTTGATTTTTCGTCGATTTAATGTTGAGTTCGACGGAAACCTAATTTTAAGGCTAAGTTGCAGCTTTGTCAAGTGAATTCCCATTCTTCAGACATAATCAACCATGTTTGAAAAACTTTGATTTAGTATTGTGTTGTAGATAACTATTAATAACCTTTATTTTCTATCAGCTTTTGTGAATGTTGACTTTTCATTGATTTAATTTTGAGTTTGATGAAATCGTGATTTCAAAGGTACATTGCAGCTGTGTCACAAGAACTCGCAATTTTCATCAATAATAAATCATGTTTGGAGAACGTTGAATTAGGATTATATTGTAGATGATTATTAAGAATGTTTAATTTTTATAAATTTTTTGAATATTGAATTTCCATCGATTTAATCTCGAGTTAAACCAAAACTTTATTTTAAGGCTATGTTGTAGCTTTTTCTCACGCGAACTCTAATTTTTCACCAACATTCAACCATGTTTCGAGAAATTTGATTTCGGATTGTGTTTTAGAAGACTATTAAGAACATTTATTTTCTATTGGTTTTCGCGAATGTTTAATTTCCATCGATTAAATGTTGAGTTCGATGAATAGCTAGTTTTAAGGCTACGTTGCAAATGTGTCAACGAACTCGCATATTTCACCCACAATCAACCATGTTTGGAGAAATTTTTGTTAGGTTTGTGTTATAGATGACTATTAAAAAATCTCTATATTGTATTGGTTTTCGTGAATGTTGAATTTCCAATAATTTAATGTTGAGTTCAATAAAAACCTGATTATAAGGCTACATTCCAGCTATGTCACGTGAACTCCCATGTTTAGAGAACTTTGATTTAGGATTATGTTGTAGATGACTATAATGAAACTTTATTTTGTATTCGTTTTCGTGAATGTTGAGTTTGACGAAAAACATGAATTTAAGGGTTGATTGCACCTATGTCATGCAAATTCCCATTTTGCACCCACAATGAACCATGTTTGGAGAACTTTGATAGAGGATTGTGTTTTAAATGACTATTATGAACATTTATTTTCTATATTGGTTTTCATGAATGTTCAATTTCATTCAATTCCATTCAATTCAATGTCGCGTTAGATGAAAACATAATTTTAACGTGATGTTTTAGGAGTGCCATGCAAACTCTCATTTTTCACCCATACTCAATCATCTTTGGAGAACTTTGATTTAGGATTATGTTGTAGATGACTTTTAATAATCTTAATTTTCTATCAGTTTTTGTGAATGTTGATTTTTCGTCGATTTAATGTTGAGTTCGACGGAAACCTACTTTTAAGGTTGAGTTGCAGCTTTGTCACATGAATTCCCATTTTTCAAACATAATCAACCATGTTTGAAGAACTTTGATTTAGTATTGTGTTGTAGATAACTATGAATAACCTTTATTTTCTATCAGTTTTCGTGAATGTTGAATTTTCATTGATTTAATGTTGAGTTTGATGAAATCATGATTTCAAGGGTACGTTGCAGCTATGTCACACAAACTCCCAATTTTCACCGACAATAAATCATGTTCTATAAATATCTGTGAATTAGGATTGTGTTGTAAATGACTATTAAGAAACCTTTAATTTTTATCAATTTTTGTGAATGTTGAATTTCCATCAATTTAATCTCGAGTTAAACTGAAACTTTATTTTAAGGCTATGTTGTAGCTTTCTCATGCGAACTCTAATTTTTCACCCACATTCAACCATGTTTGGAGAAATTTGATTTCGGATTGTGTTGTAGAAGACTATTAAGAACATTTATTTTCTATTGGTTTCTCGTGAATGTTTAATTTCCATCGATTAAATGTCGAGTTCGATGAATACCTAATTTTAAGGCTGCGTTGCAAATGTGTCAATGAACTCACATTTTTCACCCACAATCAACCATGTTTGGAGAAATTTTTGTTAGGTTTGTGTTATCGATGACTATTAATAATCTCTATATTCTATTGGTGTTCATGAATGTTGAATTTCCAATGATTTAATGTCGAGTTCAATGAAAACTTGATTATAAGGCTACATTCCAGCTGTGTCACTCGAACTCCCATGTTTCACGCATAATTAACCATGTTTGAAGACCTTTGATTTAGGATTATGTTGTAGATGACTATAATGAACCTTTATTTCGTATTCGTTTTCGTGAATGTTGAGTTTCCATCGACTAAATGTTGAGTTTGACAAAAACGTCATTTTAAGGCTACATTGCAGTTGTGTCACGCAAATTCCCATTTTTCACCCACAATCAACCATGTTTCAAAAACTTTGATAGAGGATTGTGTTTTAAATGACTATTAAAATGATTGTGTTTTGTAGAATTTTGATTTAGGATTGTTTTTATAGATGACTATTAAAATATTTATTTTCTATCAATATCTGTGAATTTTGAATTTTCATTGATTTAATGTTGATTTCGATGAAATCCTAGTTTTTAGGCTGAGTTGCAGCTTTGGCACTTGAACTCCCATTTTTTCAGCTATAATCAACCATGTTTGAAGATCTTTACTTAGGATTATGTTGTAGATAACTATTAATAACCTTTATTTTCTATCAGTTTTTGTGAATGTTGAATTATCAAAGATTTAATGTCGAATTTGACCAAATCATTATTTCAACCATGTTTGGAGAACTTTGATTTAGGATTGTGTTGTAGATGACTATTAAGAATCTTTATTTTCTATTGGTTTTCATTAATGTTTAACTTAATTCAATTTAATATAGAGTTAGATGAAAACCTAATTTTAACGCTATGTTAAAGAGGTGCCATGCAAACTCCCATTTTTCACCCATACTCAACCATCTTTGGAGAAGTTTGATTTAGGATTATGTTCTAGATGACTTTTAATAATCTCTTTTTTCTATGGATTTTTTTGAATGTTGATTTTTTGTCGATTTAATGTTGAGTTCAACGAGAACCTAATTTTAAGGCCGAGTTGCTGCTTTGTCACGTGAATTCCCATTTTTCAAACATTATCAACCATGTTTGAAGAACTTTGATTTAGTATTGTGTTGTAGATAACTATGAATAACCTTTATTTTCTATCAGTTTTCGTGAATGTTGAATTTTCATTGATTTAATGTTGAGTTTGATGAAATCATGATTTCAAGGGTACGTTGCAGCTATGTCATGCAAACTCCAAATTTTCACCGACAAGAAATCATGTTTGGAGAACTTTGAATTAGGATTGTGTTGTAGATGACTATTAAGAAACCTTTAATGTTTAACAATTTTTGTGAATGTTGAATTTCTATCGATTTAATCTCGAGTTAAACTAAAACTTTATTTTAAGGCTATGTTGTAGCTTTCTTAGGCGAATTCTAATTTTTCACCCACATTTGGAGAACTTTGATTTCAGATTGTGTTGTAGAAGACTATCAAGAACATTTATTTTCTATTGGTTTTTGTGAATGCTTAATTTCAATCAATTAAATTATGAGTTCGATGAATACCTACTTTTAAGGCTGCATTGCAAATGTGTCAATGAACTCGCATTTTTCATCCACAATCAACCATGTTTGGGAAAGTTTTTGTTGGGTTTTGGTTATAGATGACTATTTTGAATCTCTATATTCTATTGATTTTCATGAATGTTGAATTTCAAATGATTTAATGTCAAGTTCAATGAAAACTTGATTATAAGGCTACATACCAGCTGTGTCATGCGAACTCCCATTTAATGTCGAGTTTGACAAAAAACTCGATTTTAAGGCTACTTTGCAGCTGTGTCACATGAACTCCCATTTTTCACACACAACAACTATGTCTGGATAACTTTGAATTAGGATTGTTTTGTAGATGACTATTAAGAACCTTTATTTTCTATTGGTTTTAATGAATGTTGAATTTACATCGATTTAATGTCGAGTTCGACAAAAACCCTATTTTAAGGCTATGTTGCATCTTTGTCACACAAACTCCTATTTTTCACCCACAATCAACCATGTTTGGAGAACTTTGATTTAAAATTGTGTTGTAGATGAATATTATGAACCTTTATTTTCTATCGATTTTTGAGAATGTTGAATTTCCATCGATTTAATAGCGAGATCGAAGAAAACTTGATTTTAAGTCTGCATTACAAGTGTGTCACGCAAACTCAAAATTTGCATCCACAATCAACCATGTTTGCAGAAATTAGATTATGTTGTAAATGACTATTAAGAATCTTTATTTTCTACCACTTTTCGTGAATGTTGAATTTCCATCGATTTAATGTCGAGTTCGACGAAAACCTGATTTTAAGGCTGTGTTGCACCAGTGTGACGTGAACTCCCATTTTTCATGGACACAATCAACCATGTTTGGAGTACTTTGATTTAGTATTGTCTTATAGATGACTATCAGGGACCTTTATTTTCTATCGATTTTCGTGAATATTTAATTTCCATTGATTAAATATTGAATTTGAAGAAAACCTTATTTTAAGGCTATGTTGTAGTTGTGTCACGCAAAATCTCATTTATCACCCACAATCAACCATGTTTGGATAACTTTGATTTAGGATTGTGTTGTAGAAAACCTAATTTTAAGGCTACATTCCAGATTTGTAACATGAACTTCCATTGATTTAATGTCGAGTTCAACAAAAACTTGATTTTAAGGCTACGTAGCTGTGTCACACAAACTCCCATTATTCATCCATAATCAATCATGTTTCCAGAACTTTGATTTAAGATTGTGTTGTAAATGACTATTAATTCACGAAAACTGATAGAAAATAAAGGTTCTTTATAGTCATCTATAGCACAATCCTAAATCGAATATCTCCAAACATGGTTGATTGTGTGTGAAAAAAGGGAGTTCTCGTGAAAACGCTGCAATGTATCTTTAAAATCAGATTTTTTTAAACTTGACATTAAATCGAAGGAAAATTCAATATATACGAAAAATCGATAGAAAATAAATGTTCTTAATAGTCATCTAAAAAACAATCCTAAATCAAAGTTCTCCAAACATGGTTGATTTATGCATAAAATATGGGAGTTCACATGAAACAGCTGCAACTTAGCCTTAAAATCAGGCTTTACGCCAAACTCAACAATAAACAATTGGAAATTTAACATTCACAAAAATCGATAGAAAGTAATGGTTCTTAATAGTCATCTACAACACAATCTAAAATAAAAATTCTCCAAACCTGGTTGATTATGGGTGAAACATAGGAGTTTGCATGATACAGGTTCAACATAGTCTTAAAATTAGGTGTTAGACAAACTTGGCTATAAATTGACTAAAAGTCAAAGTTCTACAAACATGGTTGATTATGGGTGAAAAATGGGAGTTTGCATGACATAGTTGCAACGTAGCTTTAAAATCAAGTGTTATCTGAAAATGACACTAAATCGATAATGGGTGAAAATTTGGAGTTTACATGACACAACTGCTACATAGCCTTAGATGAACTTTGCTATAAATCAATCCAAAATCACCATTCACGAAAGCTGACGTAAAATAAAGGATCCTAATAGTCATCTACAACATAATACTAAATAAAAGTTGTCCAAAAATAGTTGATTGTACGTTAAAAATTGGAGTTCATGTGACATAGCTGCAACATAGCCTTAAAATCAAGTGTGATACGAACTTGGTTGTAGATCGCTTGAAAATCAATGTTCATGAAAGTCGATATAAAATAAAGGATCCTAATAGTCATCTACAATACAATCCTAAATCAAAGTTCTCCAAATATGATTGATTATGGGTAGAAAATGGAAGTTTGTGTGACACAATTGCAATATAGCCTTAAAATCAGGTGATCGTCAAACTCAACATTAAATCGATGGAAATTGAACATTGAACAAAATCGATAGAAAATAAAGGTTTTGTAATAGTCATCAACAACATAATCTAAAATCAAACTCCTCCAAACCTATTTGATTATGGGTGAAAATTGGTAGTTCACATGACACAACTGCAACGTAGTCGTAAAATCAGGTGTTAGACAATCTTGGTTGGAAATCAATCAAAAATCAACGTTCACGAAATCTGATATAAAATAAAGGATCCTAATAGTCATCTACAACACAATCCCAAATAAAATTTCTCCAAACATGGTTGATTGTGGGTGAAAAATTGGAGTTCACGTGACATAGCTGGAACGTAGCCTTAAAATCAGGAGTTATAAAAACTTGTCTATAAATTGATCAAAAAATAATGTTCATGAAAGATATAAAATAAAGGATCCTAATAGTCATCTACAACATAATCTTAAATCAAATTTCTCGAAACATGGTTGATTATGCATGAAACTTGGGAGTTCGCATGGGAGAGGTGCAATGTAGCATTAAAATCAGGTGTTAGCCAAACTCGACTATAAATCAATGGAAAATTAACTTTCACAAAAGCCAATATAAAATAAAGTTTCTTAATATTCATCTACAAAAGAATATAAAATGAAAGCTCTCTAAACATGGTTGAATATCAGCGAAAAATGGGATTTCACATGAAAAATTTGCATTGTAGCCTCAAATCAGGTGTTAGCTGAACTCAACTGTAAATCGATGGAAAATCAACATTCAAGAAAATCGATAAGAAATAAATGTTCCTTATAAGTCATCTACAACAAAATCTAAAGTCAAATTTTTGCATACTTGGTTGATTATGGGCCAAAAATGGGATTTCACATGACATAGTTGAAGCATAGTTTTAAAATCAGGTGTTAGCTAAATTTGGCTGTAAATAGATGGAAAATCAGCGTTCCCAAAAACTGATAGAAATTGGAGGTACTTAATAGTCATCTAAAAGATAGTCTAAAATCAAAGTTCTCCAAACATGGTTGATTATGGGTGAAAAATGGGAATTTGCATGACATAGCTGCAATGTATGCATAAAATTCAGTGTTATACGAACTCAATTGTACATCGATGAAAACTCAATGTTCACAAAACTCGATAGAAAATAAAGGTTCCTCATAGTCATATACAACACAATCTAAAATTAAAAAAATTCCAAACTTGGTTGATTATGGGAGAAAAGTGGGAGTTCGTATGACATAGCTACAACGTAGCTTAAAATCAAGTGTTAGCCAAACTCACATGTAAATCAATGGAAAATCAACATTAATGAAAGCTGATAACAATTTCTTTTGGGAAAACTCGAAGATATGGGTTTTGTAGGTGGTTGTGTGCTAAAGAGACCCAGGTCATCTATTTTTTTTTAAATAAATTGTTTTTGCAAAATGATTATTTTGAAAAGTAGAAGCAATAGAAGAACAAAGGCAAAAATTTTGAATCTTTTTAAGAAAAATATAAGAAATGGGTTTTCTAGAGAATGTCGTTCTGAGTACACCCAGATCATTCATTTTTTGAAAAACTTATTTTTCACCAACATATAAGAACCCCTCAAAAATAGAATCTAGGAAACAATTTTTTTTGGGAAAAATCAAAGATGAGTTTTGCTGGGGGCTCGTGTGCTAAAGGGATGCAAATTGTCCCTTTTTTTTATAAAAAAGGTTGTTTTTGAAATGTAAGATTTTTTTGAAAAGTAGTAGTAGAGGTAACAGAGACAAATGTTTTGAATCTTCTTAAGGAAAATATGAGAAATGGGTTTTGTAGAGAATGTCGCTCTGAGTAAACCTATTTCTTTTGTTTTTCGAAAAACTAATTTTTCACCAATATGCAAGATCCCTAAAAAATAGACTCTATGAAACTTTTTTGTTTGGAAAAATCAAAGATATGGGATTTGTAGGTGCTCATGTGTTAAAGAGACCCAAATCACCTAATTTTTTAAAATATAAGTTATTTTTGAAAAAGATAGATTTTTTTGAAAACTAGAAATAGTAGAGGTATGTATAGAGGCCAATTTTTTGAATCTTCTTAAGAAAAATATGAGAAAAATGGCTTTTTTAGAGAATGTCATTCTGAGCAAGCCCGGATCATCTATTGTTTGCAAAACTATTTTTTTTACAAATAGAAGAACCCATCGAAAATAGAATCTACGAAATAATGTTGTTTGGAAAAATTGAATATAAGGGTTTAAGTGTGTTGAAGAGACCTAGATCATCTATTTTTCAAAAAACTGATTTTTTACCAACATGCAAGAACCCCTCAATAATAGAATCTACAATTTTTTTTTTGGGAAAAATTAAAGTTATGAGTTTGGTAGGCATGTGTATGCTAAAGAGACCCAGATCACCCGTTTGTTTAAACAAAATCTTGTTCTTGAAAAAGATATCTTTTTTTGAAAATTAGAAACAGTAGAGGTAACAGAGGCAAATAAAAATATTTCTCTAAAGAAAAATACGACAAATGGGTTTTGTAAAGAATGTCGTTGTGACTAATCCCAGATCGTCTGTTTTATGAAAAACTTATTTTTCATCAACATGCAAGATTGATGAAAAATCAACGTTCATGAAAGCCAATGGAAATAAAGGTTTCTAATAGTCATATAAAAGGACAGTAATAGTCAGCTACAACACAATCCTAAATTAAAGTTCTCATTACATGGTTGACAAGGCTGTAATGTAGCATTAAAATCAAGTGTTAGCCAAACTCGACTATAAATCAATAGAAAATCAATGTTGACAAAAGCCGATATTAAATAAAGGGTCTTAATAGTAATCTACAACACAAAATAAAATCAAAGTTCTCCATACCTAATTAATTTAGGGTGAAAAATGGGAATTCGCATGACACAGCTGCTATTTAGCTTAAAATCAGGTGTTAACCAAACTCGCCTTAAAATATATGGAAAATCAATATTCATGAAAGAGGATAACAATTTTTTTTTTGGAAACATCAAAGATATGGGTTTTGTATGTGCTTACAAGCTAAACAGACCCAGATCATCTATTTTTTGGAACAGATAGATTATTTTGAAAAGTGCTTCAAAGCAGTAAAGGGAACAAATACAAAATTTTTGAATCTTTTTAAGAAAAGTCTAAGAAATGGGTTTTGTAGAGAATGCCATTTTGAGTAAACCCAGATTGTCTGGTTTTTGAAAAACTTAATTTTCACCAACATGCAAAAATCCCACAAAAATAGAATCTACGAAATAATTTTTTTTTGAAAAATTGAAGATGTGGGTTTTGCAGGGCATGTGTGAAAGATATATTAAATCGATGGAAATTCAAAATTCATGAAAACTGATAGAAAATCAAGGTTCTTAATGGTCATCTACAACACAATACTTAATCAAAGTACTCCAAAAAAGGTTGATTGTGGGTGAAAATTGAGAGTTCATGTGACAAAGCTGCAATGTAGCCTTAAAATTAGGTTGTCGTTAAACTCGACATTCAATCGATGGAAATTCAACATTCACAAAAACGGATACAAAACAAATGTTCTTAATAGTCATCTACAACACAATCCTAAATAAAGGTTATCCAAACATGGTTGATTGTGGGTGAAAATGGGAGTTCGCGTGAAAAAGTTGGAACTCGACATTAAATCGAAGGAAATTCAAAATTCACGAAAATCGATAGAAAATAAAGATTCTTAATAGTCATCTACAACACAGTCCTAAATCAGAGTTATCCAAACATGGTTGGTTGTGGGTGAAAATGGGTGTTCAAGTGACACAGTTGCAGTATATCCTTAAAATCAAGATTTCGTGAAACTCGACATTTAATTAATAAAAAATAAAGGTTCTTAATAGTCATCTCCAACATAATCCTAAATCAAACTTATCAAAACATGGTTTATTGTGGGTTAGAAATGAGAGTTCGCATGACATAGCTACAATGTAGCCTTAAAATATGGTTTTCATCGAACTCAACATTAAATTTATGGAAATTCAACATCCACGAAAACCCATCGATACAAAATAAAAGTTCTTAATAGTCATCTATAACAAAATTCTAAATTCTAATCTGGTTTCCTTTGAATTGGAAATTAAATCAATTAAAAGTAAAGGTCCTTAATAGTCATCTACAACACAATCTTAAATCTTTAATGTGACATAGCTGCAACGTAGCCTTAAAATCAGGTTTTCATCGAACTTATCATTTATGAAAAGCAATAGAAAATAAAGGTTCTTAAAATCCAATTTCTCCAAACATAGTTGATTATGGGTGAAAATGGGAGCTCACGTGACACATTTTCAACGTATCCTTGAATTAGGTTTTTGTTCAACCAACATCAAATCAATGGAAATTGAACATTCACAAAAAATCAATAGAAAATAAAGTTTCTTAATAGTCATCTACAACACAATCTTAAATCAAATTTCTACGAACATGGTTGATTGTTAGTGAAAAATGGCAGTTTGTGTGACAGCTGCAACGTAGCCTTAAAATCAGGTTTTTGTCAAACTTGACATTAAATTGATGGAAATTCAACATTCACAAAAACTGATAGAAAATAAAGGATTTTAATAGTCATCAACAAGAAAATACTAAATCAATTTTTTTCGAACATTGTTGATTGTAAGTGAAAAATGGGAGTTTGCGTGACACAACTGCAACGTAGTCTTAAAATCAGGTTTTCATTGAACTCAACATTAAATCATTGGAAATTCAAAATTGACAAAAACTGATATAAAATGAAGGTTCTTAATGTTCGTCTACAACACAATATTAAATTAAAGTTCTCCAAACATGGTTGATTAACGGTGAAAAATGGGAGTTCGCATGACAGCTGCAACATAGACTTAAAATAAGGTTTTCACTGAACCGACATTAAATCGTTGGAACGTAGCATTAAAATGAGGTTTTCATCAAACTCGACATTAAATCGATGGAATTTCAACATTCACAAAAACAAATAGAAAATAAAGGTTCTTAATAGTCATCTCCAACATAATCCTCAATCAAAGTTCTTGAAACATGGTTGATTATGCGTGAAAAATGGGAGTTCGCATGACATGTCTGCAACGTAGCCTTAAAATTAGGTTTTCATCTTACTCAACATTAAATCGATGGAAATTGGACATTAATGAAACTGATAAAAAATAAAGGTTTTTAATAGTCAAATACAACACAATACTAAATCAATGTACTCCAAACATGGTTGATTGTGGGTGAAAAATGGGAGTTCATATGACACATCTTCAACGTAGACGTAAAATTAGGTTTTCTTCAAACTCGACATTAAATCAACGGAAATTCAACATTCACAAAAACCAATAGAAAACAAAGTTTTTTAATAGCCGTCTACAACATAATCCTAAATCAAATTTCTCGAAACATGATTGATTATGGGTGAAAAATGGGAGTTTAAGTGACTTGTCTACAATGTACCCCTAAAATTAGGTTTTCGTCGAACCCCACATTAAAATCAATGGAAATTGAACATTCAAAAAAATCTATAGAAAATAAATGTTCAGAATTGTCATCCAGAACATAATACTAAATCAAATTTTTCCAAACATATATGATTTTGGGTGAAAATGGGAGTTCATTTGACAGAGTTCCAATGAAGACTTAAAATCAGGTTTTCATCGAACTTGACATAAAATCGATGGAAATTCAACATTCACGAATACTAGTAGAAAATAAAGGTTCTTAATAATCATCTACAACACAATCCTAAATCCAAGTTCTCCAAACATGGTTGATTGTGGGTGAAAACTAGGAGTTAATGTGACAAAGCTGCAACATAGTGTTAAAATCAAGTTTTTATCAAACTCGAAATTAAATTGATTGAAATTCAACATTCACAAAAACCGATAGAAAATAAAGGTTCTTAATAGTCATCTACAACATAATACTAAATAAATGTTTTCGAAACATGGTTTATTGTGGGTGAAAAATGGGAGTTCGTGTGACACAATTGCAACACATAGCCTTAAAATCAAGTTTTCATTGAAATTAACATTAAAAATCGATGGAAAGTCAATATTCACGAAAATCAATAAAAAATAAAGGTTCTTAATAGTCATCTACAACACAATATAAAATAAAAGTTCCGCAAACATGGTTGATTGTGGATGAAAAATCAGAGTTCACATGACAAATCTGCAACTTAGCCATAAAATCAAGTTTTTGTCGAACTCAATATTAAATCGAGGGTGATCCCACAAAGCTGGTTTATAATTTCTGTGAGATTCTGATTTTTGCTGAAATCGCATATTTTTAAAAAATATAATGATTTAAGCCTTTAAAAGTTCCATTTTAAGGATTTCAATTGAAGAGGATTTGATCAAATCACCATAGATGAAACCCCCTTGGATAGAACCCTGCTAGTTTTAAACCATACCTACAACGACGTTTCCTTTAAACCTATCAAAATGTTGATAAAACATCACTTTGAATTTACCTTTTCGGGGATCAAATGAATTCATTTAAAATTTATTTTAAGTGATCATGGTAGTCCTCAGAATGAGCTATCCAATGAATATAATTTTAATATGTTTGGGTTTTATTATGTATGTGTTTTTTTAGTTCTATTAAACATAGGTTTTTCACCGAAATCAAGGTCTTTGTTTTGCACATGTGGAAAATAGCAGATTATCAAAATAAAATTTTAAAAACTATGTTCAAGATGGGTATTGATGTCCTCGATCCATTAAAAAAATAAAAATTGAATTTCGATACATACATAAAAAGTTATGTTGTATACAATCTCCCTATGTTTCAATTGTAATTGGTCTGACTTTGAAACTTGATTAAGGAAAAACTATTTAATAAAACACTATGAAACCAAATGAAAATGCTAGATACATGGGTATGTGCAGGATCATCATGGAAAAAACAGGCCCTTAAGTGGCAAAAAAATTTAGAAAATCAGAGTTAGGAAACTTGACGTAAAAATTTGAATAAGTTATCTATATTATTTCAAAAACATGTAAGAATACAATCTATAGAAAATTTAATGTAGTTTCTAAACTACTAGGTTTATTTTTTATTTTTTAAAATCTATTTGGTGAAAATTTAAAATTTCAATGTAGTAGTAATTAAATTTCAGCTATAATCAACCATGTTTGAAGAGCTTTCTTTAGGATTGTGTTGTAGATAACTATTAATAACCTTTATTTTCTACCGGTTTTTGTGAATGTTGAATTTTCAAAGATTTAATGTCGAGTTTGACTAAATCATGATTTCAAGGCTACAGTGCAGGTGTGTCACACGATCTCCCATTTTTCACCCACAATCAACCATGTTTGCAGAAGTTTGATTTAGGATTGTGTTGTAGATGACTATTAAGAATCTTCATATTCTTTCAACCATGTTTGGAGAAATTTTGATTTAGGTTTATGTTGTAGATGACTTTTAATAATCTTTATTTTCTATAAGTTTTTGTGAATGTCGATTTTTCGTCGATTTAATGTTGAGTTCGACGGAAACCTGTTTTCGTGAATGTTTAATTTCCATTGATTAAATGTTGAGTCTGACGAAAGACATGATTTTAAGGCTACATTGCAACTATGCACGTGAATTCTCATTTTTCACCCACAAACAACCATGTTTGGAGAACTTTGATATAGGATTGTGTTTCAAATGACTATTAAGAACCTTTATTTTCTATCAATTTTCGTGAATCTTGAATTTCCATCGATTTAATGTTGAGTTTATTGAAAACATTATTTTAAAGTTACTTTGAAACAGTGTCATGCGAACTCCCATTTTTCACCCACAATCAATCATGTTTGGAGAATTTTGATTTAGGATTGTGTTTTAGATGACTATTAAAATATTTATTTTCTATTGATTTTTGTTAATTTTTTAATTTCATTGATTTAATGTTGAGTTTGACGAAAACCTATTTTTAAGGCTGAGTTGCAGCTTTGTCACGTGAACTCCCATTTTTCACCCATACTCAACCATCTTTGGAGAACTTTGATTTAGGATTATGTTGTAGATGAATTTTAATAATCTTTATTTTCTATCGGTTTTTGTGAATCTTGATTTTTCGTCGATTTAATGTCGAGTTCGATGAATACCTAATTTTAAGGCTACGTTGCAAATGTGTCAACGAACTCACATTTTTCACCCACAATCAACCTTGTTTGGTGAAATTTTTGTTAGGTTTGTGTTATAGATGTCTATTAAAAATCTCAATATTCTATTGGTTTTCGTGAATGTTGAATTTCCAATGATTTAATGTCGAGTTCAAAGAAAACCTGATTATAAGGCTACATTCCAGCTGTGTCACACAAACTCCCATTTTTCACGAATAATTAACTATCTTTGGAGAAGTTTGATTTAGGATTATGTTGTAGATGACTATAATGAACCTTTATTTTTTATTTGTTTTTGTGAACATTGAGTTTCCATTGATTAAATGTTCAATCTGACGAAAAACGTGATTTTGAGGCTACATTCCTGTTGTGTCACATGAATTCCCATTTTTTACCCAGAATCAACCATGTTTGGAGAAATTTGATAGAGGATTGTGTTGTAGATGACTATTAAGAATCTTTATTTTCTATTGGTTTTTGTGAATATTCAATTTCATTCAATTTAATGTCCAGTTAGACGAAAACCTAATTTTAATGCTATGTTATAGAGGTGCCTTAAGAACTCCCATTTTTCACCCATACTCAACCATCTTTGGAGAACATTGATTTAGGATTATATTGTAGATGACTTTTAATAATCATTATTTTCTAACAGTTTTTATAATGCAAAAATATTGTAGAATTCAACCAACCTGGAGGTCGCTAAGGTCAGGTGTGTCGACTAGAGGAGGTGAGAGTGAAAATTTTGAAAATTCTGGCCGTCCAAAACGCGTACGCGATTTGCTGTCTCTTGTCCTGGAAAAAAATAAATAGTCCTCAGAAACGCGTATGCGTTTCAGAACGCGTACGCGTTATGAACGCGTAGGCGTTTTGGAATGCGTACACGTTTAATAACGCGTATGCGTTTCATAACGCGTACATGTTTTAGGTTCGTAACCCGAACCGTAACGTGTACGCGTTATTGATCTAGGATCACGTATGCGATGCATAACGCGTATGCGTTTTGTGAGAGAATTTTTTTTTCGTTCGAAACTTCCCCTCTTCGTGGACCCAACTTCTTGCACGAACCCAAATGGGAGATCGCGTGACACAGCTGCAATGTAGCCTCCAAATCATGATTTGGTCAAACTCGACATTAAATCCTTGAAAATTCAACATTCACAAAAACCGATAGAAAATAAAAGTTATTAATAGTTATCTACAACACAATCCCAAACAAATATCCTCAAACATGGTTGATTATAGATGAAAAATGGGAGTTTACGTGACAAAGCTGCAACTCAGCATTAAAAATAGGTTCTTGTCGAACTCAACATTAAATCAATGAAAATTCAAATATCACAAAAATCGATAGAAAATTAATATTTTCATAGTCATCTATATAACACAATCCTAAATAAAAATTCTCCAAACATAATTGATTGTGGGTGAAAAATGGGAGTTCGCATGGCACAATTTCAAGATTCATGAAAACTGATAGAAATTAAAGATTCTTAATAGTCATCTACAACACAATCCTAAATAAAAGTTCTCCAAATATGTTTGATTGTGTGTGAGAAATGGGATATCCCGTGACACATCTGCAACATAGTCTCGAAATCATGATGTAACAAAGTTGCAACTCAGCCTTAAAAATAGGTTTTTGTCGAACTCAACATTAAATCAATGAAAATTCAAAATTCACAAAAATTGATAGAAAATAAATATTTTCATAGTCATCTATAACACAATCCTAAATATAAATTCTCCAAACATGATTGATTGTGGGTGAGAAATGTGAGTTAGTTGACACATTTGCAACGTAGCCTTAAAATTAGGTATTCATCAAAATCGATATTTAATCAATGGAAATTAAACATTCATGAAAATTGATAGAAAACAAAAGTTATTAATAGTTATCTACAACACAATACTAAATCAAAGTTCTTCAAACATCGTTGATTATGTATGAAAAATGGGAATTCACGTGACAAAGCTACAACTCAACCTTAAAAGTAGGTTTCCGTCGAACTCAACATTAAATCGACGAAAAATCAACATTCACAAAAACCGATAGATAATAAAGATTATCAAAAGTCATCTACAACATAATCCTAAATCAAAGTTCTCCAAAGATGGTTGAGTATGGGTGAAAAATGGGAGTTTGTATGGCACCTCCGTAACATAGCGTTAAAATTAGATTTTCGTCTAACTCAACATTAAATTGAATGAAATTGAACATTCACGAAAACCAATAGAAAATAAAGATTCTTAATAGTCATTTACAACACAATCCTAAATCAAAGTTCTCCAAACATGGTTGATTGTGGGTGAAAAATTGGATATCGTGTGACACACTTGCAAAGTAGCCTTGAAATCATGATTCATTGAAACTCGACATTAAATCCTTTAAAATTCAACATTCACAAAAATCGATTAAAAATAGAGGTTATGAATAGATATCTACAAGACAATCCTAAACAAAGATCTTCAAACATGGTTGATTATAGCTGAAAAAATGGGAGTTCACGTGACAAAAATGCAACTTAGCCTTCAAAATAGGTTTTTGTCGAACTCAACATTAAATCAATGAAAATTCAAAATTTACAGAAATTGATAGAAAATAAATATTTTAATAGTCATCTATAACACAATCGTCAATCAAACTTCTCCGAACAAGATTGATTGTGGGTGAAAAATATGAGTTCGTGAAACATGGGAGTTCGTGTGACACAACTGGAATGTAGCCTTATAATCAGGTTTTCAGTGAACTCGACATTAAATCATTGGAAATTCAACATTCACAAAAACCAATAGAATATAGAGATTCTTAATAGTCATCTATAACACAAACCTAACAAAAATTTCTCACAACATGGTGGATTGTGGGTGAAAAATGCGAGTTGATTGACACATTTGCAATGTACCCTTAAAATTAGGTATTCATTGAACTTAACATTTAATCGATGGAAATTAAACATTCGCGAAAACCAATAGAAAATAAATGTTTTTAATAGTTTTCTACAACACAATCCGAAATCAAAGTTTTCCAAACATGGTTGAATGTGGGTGAAAAATTAGAGTTTGTGTGAGAAAGCTACAACATAGCCTTAAAATAAAGTTTTAGTTTAACTTGAGATTAAATCAATGGAAATTCAACATTCACAAATATAAATAAAAATTAAACATTCTTAGTAGTAATCTACAACACAATCCTAATTCAAAGTTCTCCAAACATGATTTATTGTCAATGAAAATTGGGAGTTCGTGTGACACAGCTGCAACATACCCTTGAAATCACGATTTCATCAAAATCGACATTAAATCAATGAAAATTCAACATTCATGAAAATTGATAGAAAATAAAGGTTATTAATAGTTATCTACAACGCAATACTAAATCCAAGTTCTTAAAACATGGTTGATTATGTTTGAAAAATGGGAATTCAACTGACAAAGTTGCAACTTAGCCTTAAAATTAGGTTTCCGTCGAACTCCACATTAAACTGACGAAAAATCATTGACAAAAACCGATAGAAAAAAAAGATTATTAAAAGTAATCTACAACATAATCCTAAATCAAAGTTTTCCAAAGATGGTTGAGTATGGGTGAAAAATGGGAGTTTGCATGGAACCTCTGTAAAATAGAGTTAAAATTAGGGTTTCGCCTAACTGGACATAAAATTGAATGAAATTGAACATTCACGAAAATCGACAGAAAATAAAGATTCTTAATAGTCATCGACAACACAATCCTAAATCAAAGTTCTCCAAACATGGTTGATTGTGGGTGGAAAATGGGAGATCACCTGACACAGCTGCAACGTAGCCTTGAAATCCTGATTTGGTCAAACTCGACATTAAATCTTTGAAAATTCAACATTCACAAAAACTGATAGAAAATAAAGGTTATGAATAGTTATCTACAACACAATCCTAAATAAAGATCTTCAAACATGGTTGATTATAGCTAAAAAAATGGGAGTTCACGTGACAAAGCTGCAACTCAACCATAAAAATAGGTTTTCGTCGAACTCAACATTAAATCAATGAAAATTCAAAATTCTTCAAACATGATTGATTGTGAGTGAAATATGGGAGTTCAGATGACATAGTTTCAAAATAACCTTAAAATAATGTTTTCAATGAACTTGACATTAAATCGATAGAAATTCAAGATTCACGAAAATAGATAGAAAAGAAATGTTCTTAATAGTCATTTAAAACACAATCCTCTTTCAAAGTTCTCCAAACATGGTTGATTGTGGATGAAAAATTGGAATTCACGTGACATAGCTGCAATGTATCCTTTAAATCACATTTTTCGTCAAACTCAACATTTCATCAATGGAAACTCAACATTCACAAAAAGGAATACAAAATAAAGGTTCATTATAGTCATCTACAACATAATCCTAAATCAAAGTTCTCCAAACATGGTTAATTATGTGTGAAACATGGGAGTTCATGTGACACAATTGGAATGTAGCCTTATAATCAAGTTTTCATTGAACTCGACATTAAATCATTGGAAATTCAACATTCACGAAAACCAATAGAATATAGAGATTCGTAATAGTCATCTATAACACAAACCTAACAAAAATTTCTCCAAACATGGTTGATTGTGGGTGAAAAATGCGAGTTTGTTGACACAATTGCAACGTAGCCTTAAAATTAGGTATTCATCGAACTAGACATTTAATCAATGGAAATTAAACATTCACGAAAACCAATAGAAAATAAATGTTCTTAATAGTCTTCTACACAAAATCCGAAATCAAAGTTCTCCAAACATGGTTGAATGTGGGTGAAAAATTAGAATTCGCGTGGGAAAGCTACAACATAGCTTTAAAATAAAGTTTTAGTTTAACTCGAGATTAAATCGATGGAAATTCAACATTCACAAAACTTGATAAAAATTAAAGTTTCTTAGTAGTCATCTACAACACAATCCTAATTCAAAGTTCTCCAAACATGAATAGTCAATGATAATTGGGAGTTCGTGTGATGTGGCTGAAATGTACCTTTGAAATCAGGATTTCATCAAACTCAATATTAAATCAATGAAAATTCAACATTCACGAAAACTGATAGAAAATAAAGGTTATTAAAAGTTATCTACAACACAATACTAAATCAAATTTCTTCAAACTTGGTTGATTATGTCTTAAAGATGGTAATTCACGTGACAAAGCTGCAACTCAGCCTTAAAATTAGGTTTCCGTCGAACTCAACATTAAATTGACGAAAAATCAACATTGAAAAAAACCGATAGAAAATAAAGATTATTAAAAGTCATCTACAACATTATCCTAAATCAAAGTTCTCTAAAGATGGTTTGAGTATGGGTGAAAAATGGGATTTTGCATGACACCTCTGTAACATAGCGTTAAAATTAGGTTCTTGTCTAACTCGACATTAAATTGAATGAAATTGAAAATTCACGAAAACCAATAGAAAAAAAAGACTCTAATAGTCATCTACAACACAATCCTAAATCAAAGTTCTCCAAACATGGTTGATTGTGGGTGGAAAATAGGAGATCTCGTGACACAACTGCAACATAGCTTTGAAATCATGATTTGGTCAAACTCGACATTAAATCTTTGAAAATTCAACATTCTGAAAAACTGATAGAAATTAAAGGTTATTAATAGTTATCTACAGCACAATTCTAAAGAAAGATCTTCAAACATGGTTGATTATAGCTGAAAAAATGGGAGTTCACATGACAAAGCTGCAACTCAGCCTTAAAAATAGGTTTTCGTCGAACTGAACATTAAATCAATGAAAATTCAAAATTCACAAAAATCGATAGAAAATAAATATTTTGATAGTCATCTATAACACAATCCTAAATGGAAATTCTCCAAACATGATTGATTGTGCGTGAAAAATGGGAGTTCGCATGACACAGTTTCAAAATAACCTTAAAATAATGTTTTCAATAAACTCGACATTAAATCGATGGAAATTAAAGATTCACAAAAACTGATAGAAAATAAAGGTTCTTAATAGTCATTTAAAACACAATCCTCTATCAAAGTTCTCCAAATGTTGTTGATTGCGGGTGAAAAATGGGAATTCACTTGACATAGCTAAAATGTAGCCTTAAAATCACATTTTTCGTCAAACTCAACATTTAATCAATGGAAACTCAACATTCACGAAAACGAATACAAAATAAAGGTTCATTATAGTCATCTACAACATAATCCTAAATCAAAGTTCTCTAAACATGGTTAATTATGTGTGAAACATTGAAGTTCGCGTAACACAACTGGAATGTAGTCTTATAATCAGGTTTTCATTGAAGTACAAATTCAATCATTGGAAATTCAACATTCAGGAAAACCAATAGAATATCGAGATTCTTAATAGTCATCTATAACACAAACCTAACAAAAATTTCTCCAAGCGTGGTTGATTGTGGGTAAAAAATTGCGAGTTCGTTGACACATTTGCAACGCAGCCTTAAAATTAGGTGTTCATCGAACTCGACATTTAATTGATGGAAATTAAACATTCACGAAAACCAATAGAAATTAAATGTTCTTAATTTCGTTGTAGAAATTGAATTAGGATTTAGTTGTAGATGACTATGAAGAAGCTTTCATTTTTATCAATTTTTATGAATGTTGAATTTCCATCGATTTAATCTCCAATTAAACAAAAACTTTATTTTAAGGCTATGTTGTAGCTTTCTCACACGTACTCTAATTTTTCACCCATATTCAACCATGTTTGGAGAACTTCGATTTCGGATTGTTTTGTAGAAGACTATTAAGAACATTTATTTTCTATTGGTTTTCGTGAATGTTTAATTTCCATCGATTAAATGTCGAGTTCGATGAATACCTAATTTTAAGCCTGCATCGCAAATGTGTCAACGAACTCGGATTTTCACCCACAATCAACAATGTTTGGAGAAATTTTTCTAAGGTTTGTGTTATAGATGACTATTAAGAATCTCTATATTCTATTGGTTTTCGCGAATGTTGAATTTCCAATGATTTAATGTCGAGTTCAATGAAAACCTCATTATAAGGCTACATTCCAGCTATGTCACGCGAACTCCCATGTTTCACGTATAATTATCCTATGTTTGGAGAACTTTGATTTAGGATTATGTTGTAGATGACTATAATGAACCTTTATTTTGTATTCGTTTTCGTGAATGTTGAGTTTCCATTGATTAAATGTTCAGTTTGACAAAAAACATGATTTTAAGGCTACATTGCATCTGTGTCACGCGAATTCCTATTTTTCACCCTCAATCAACCATATTTGGAGAACTTTCATAGGGGATTGTGTTTTAAATGACTATTAAGAACATTAAATTTCTATCAGTTTTTGTGAATCTTGAATTTCCATCGAGTTAATGTCGAGTTTAATGAAAATATTATTTTAAGGTTATCTTGAAACCGTGTCATGCAAACTCCCATTTTTCACCCACAATCAGTCATGTTTGGAGAATTTTTATTTAGCAATGTGTTATAGATGACTATTAAAATATTTATTTTCTATCGATTTTTGTGAATTTTGAATTTTCATTGATTTAATGTTGCGTTCGACGAAAACCTATTTTTAAAGCAGAGTTGTAGCTTTGTCATGTGAACTCCCATTTTTTCAACTATAATCAACCATGTTTGAAGATATTTAATTAGGATTGTGTTGTAGATAACTATTAATAACCTTTAATTTCTATCGATTTTTTCAAATGTTTTATTTTCAAGGATTCAATGTCAAGTTTGACCAAATCATGATTTCAAGGCTACGTTGCAGCTGTGACACACGATATCCTATTTTTCATCCACAATCAACCATGTTTCGAGAACTTCGATTTAGGATTGTGTTGTAGATGACTATTAAGAATCTTTATTTTCTATTGGTTTTCGTGAATTTTCAATTTAATGTCCAGTTAGACGAAAACCTAATTTTAATGCTATGTTACAGAGGTGCCTTGAGAACTCCCATTTTTCACCCATACTCAACCATCTTTGGAGAACTTTGATTTAGGATAATGTTGTAGATGACTTTTAATAATCATTATTTTCTAACAGTTTTTGTGAATGTTGATGTTTCGTTGATTTAATGTTGAGTTTGATGGAAACCTAATTTTAAGGCTGAGTTGCAGCTTTGTCACGTGAATTCCTATTTTTCAGACATAATCAACCATGTTTGAAAAACTTTTATTTAGTATTGTGTTGTAGATAACTATTAATAACCTTTATTTTTCTGTCAGTTTTCGTGAATGTTGAATTTTCATTGATTTAATGTTGACTTTGATGAAATCGTGATTTCAAGGGTACGTTGCAGTTGTGTCACAAGAACTCCCAATTTTAACCGACAATAAATCATGTTTGGAGAACTTTGAATTAGGATTTTGTTGTAGATGACTATTACGAACCTTTAATTTTTATCAATTTTTGTGAATATTGAATTTTTATCGATTTAATCTCAAGTTAAACTAAAACTTTATTTGAAGGCTATCTTGTAGCTTTCCTCACACGAACTCTAATTTTTCACCCACATTCGACCATGTTTGAAGAAGTTTGATTTCGGATTGTGTTGTAAAAGGCTATTAAGAACATTTATTTTCTATTGGTTTTCACGAATGTTTAATTTTCATCGATTAAATGTCGAGTTAGATGAATACATAATTTTAAGGCTGCATTGTAAATGTGTCAATGAACTCGCACTTTTCACCCACAATCAACCATGTTTCGAGAAATTTTTGTTAGGTTTGTGTTATAGATGACTATTAAGAATCTCTATATTCTATTGGTTTTAGTGAATTTTGAATTTCCAATGATTTAATGTCGACTTCAATGAAAACCTGATTATAAGGCTACATTCTAGCTGTGTCACGTGAACTCCCATGTTTCACGCATAACTAACCATGTGTGGAGAACATTGATTTAGGATTATGTTGTAGATGACTATAATGAACCTTTATTTTGCATTTGTTTTCATGAATGTTGAGTTTCCATTGATTAAATGTTGAGTTTGACGAAAAAATGTGATTTTAAGGCTACATTGCAGCTGTGTCACAAGAATTCCCATTTTTAACCCACAATCAACCATCTTTGGGGAACTTTGATAGAGGATTGTGTTTTAAATGACTATTAAGAACCTTTATTTTCTATCAGTTTTCGTGAAAGTTGAATTTTCATCGATTAAATGTCGAGTTTATTGAACACATTATGTTAAGGTTATTTTGAAACTATGTTATGCGAACTCCCATTTCTCACCCACAACCAATCATGTTTGGAAAATTTTGATTTATGATTGTGTTATAGATGACTATTAAAATATTTATTTTCTTTTGATTTCTGTGAAATTTTAATTTTCATTGATTTAATGTTTAGTTCGACGAAAACCTATTTTTAAGGCTAAGTTGCAGCTTTGTGAATGTTGAATTTTCAAAGATTTAATGTCGAATTTGACAAAATCATGATTTTGAAGCTACGTTGCAGTTGTGTCATGCGATCTCCCATTTTTCACCCAGAATCAACCATGTTTCGAGAACATTGATTTAGGATTGTGTTGTAGATGACTTTTAATAATCTTTATTTTTTATCAGTTTTTGTGAATGTCGATTTTTCATCCATTTAATGTTGAGTTCGAGGGAAACCTAATTTTATGGCTACGTTGCAGCTTTGTCACGTGAATTCCCATTTTTCAGACATAATCAACCATGTTTGAAGAACTTAGATTTAATATTGTGTTGTAGATAACTATTAATAACTTTTATTTTCTATCAGTTTTCGTGAATGTTGAATTTTCAGTGATTTCATGCTGAGTATATGAAATCATGATTTCAAGGGTACGTTGCTACTGCGTCACACGAACTGCCAATTTTCACCGATAATAAATCATGTTTGGAGAAATTTGAATTAGGATTGTGTTGTAGATGACTATTAAGAACCTTTAATTTTTATGAATTTTTTTGAATGTTGAATTTCCATCAATTTAATCTCGAGTTAAACTAAAACTTTATTTTAAGGCTATGTTGTAGCTTTCATACGCGAACTCCAATTTTTCACCCACATTCAACCATGTTTGGAGAATTTTGATTTTAGATTGTGTTGTAGAAGACTATTAAGAACATTTATTTTCTATTTGTTTTTGCGAATGTTTAATTTCCATCGATTAAATGTCGCGTTCGATGAATATAGATGACTATTAAAATATTTATTTTCTATCGATTTTTGTGAATTTTGAATTTTCATTGATTTAATGTTGAGTTCAACGAAAACATATTTTTAAGGCTGAGTTAGAGGTTTCTCACCTGAACTCCTATTTTTTCAGCTATAATCAACCATGTTTGAAGATCTTTGTTTAGCATTGGGTTGTAGGTAACTATTAATAACCTATTTTTTCTATCGGTTTTTTTGATTGTTGAGTTTTCAAGGATTTAATGTCGAGTTTGACCAAATCATAATTTCAAAGCTACGTTGCAGCTGTGTCACGCAATCTCCCATTTTTCACCCACAATCAACCATGTTTGGAGAACTTTAGTTTAGGATTATGTTGTAGATGACTTTTAATAATCTTTATTTTCTATCGAATTTTTTGATTGTTGATTTTTCATCGATATAATGTTGAGTTCAACGGAAACCTAATTTTAAGGCTGAGTTGTAGCTTTGTCATGTGAATTCCCATTTTTCAAAAATAATCAATCATGTTTGAAGAACTTTGATTTAGTATTGTGTTGTAGATAACTATTAATATCCTTTATTTTCTATCAGTTTTCATGAATTTTGAATTTTCATTGATTTAATGTTGAGTTTGATGAAATCGTGATTTCAAAGGTACATTGCAGCTCTGTCACTCGAACTCCCAATTTTCACTGACAATAAATCATGTTTGGAGAACTTTTATTTAGGATAGTGTTATAGGTGACTATTAAGAACCTTTATTTTCTATCTGTTTTCATGAATGTTGAATTTGCATTGATTTAATGTCGATTTCGATGAAAACCTAATTTTAAGGCTACATTTCAGTTGTGTCATGCGAACTCCCTTTTTTCACCCACAATCAACCATGTTTGCAGAACTTTTTGTTTAGGATTAATTTTTAGATGTGTATTAAGAACTTTTATTTTCTATCGATTTTCATCAATGTTGAATTTCCAAAGATTTAATGTCGAGTTCAATGAAAACCTGATGTTAAGGCTACATTGTATTTGTGTCACACGAAATACCATTTTTCACCCAAAATCAACCATGTTTGAAGAACTATGATTTAGTATTGTGTTCTAGATGAATATTAAAAAACATTATTTTCTATTAGTTTTTGTGAATGTTGAATTTCCATCAATTTAATGTCGAGTTCGACGAAAACCCGATTTTAAGGTTATGTTGCATCTTTGTCACATGAACTATTTTTCACCCGCAATAAACCATGTTTGGAGAACTTTGATTTAAGATTGTGTTGTAGATGACTATTAAGAACCTTTATTTTTTATAAGTTTTTGTGAATGTCGATTTTTCGTCGATTTAATGTTGAGTTCGAGGGAAACCTAATTTTAAGGCTAAGTTGCAGCTTTGTCACGTGAATTCCCATTTTTCAGACATAATCATCCATGTTCAAAGAACTTTGATTTAGTATTATGTTGTAGATAACTATTAATAACATTTATTTTCTATCAGTTTTCGTGAATGTTGAATTTTCATTGATTTAATGTTGAGTTTGATGAATTCCTGATTTCAAGGATATATTGCAGCTGTGTAGCACGAATTCCAAATTTTCACCTACAATAAATCATATTTGGAGAACTTTGAATAAGGACTGTGTTGTAGATGACTATTAAGAACCTTTAATTTTTATCAATTTTTGTGAATGTTGAATTTCTATCTATTTAATCTCGAGTTAAACTAAAACTTTATTTTAAGGCTATGTTGTAGCTTTTTCACGCTAATGTTTAATTTTCATCGATTAAATGTCGAGTTCGATGAATACCTAATTTTAAGGCTGCATTGCAAATGTGTCAACGAACTCACATTTTTCACCCACAATCAACCATGTTTGGAGAAATTTTTGTTAGGTTTGTGTTATAAAGGACTATTAAGAATCTTGAATTTCTATTGGTTTCCGTGAATGTTGAATTTCCAATGATTTAATGTCAAGTTCAATAAAAACCTGATTGTAAGGTACATTGCAACTGTGTCACATGAACTCCCATTTTCACGCATAATTAACCATGTTTGGAGAACTTTGATTTAGGATTATGTTGTAGATGACTATAATGAACCTTTATTTTCTATCAGTTTTTGTGAAACTTAAATTTCCATCGATTTAATGTCGAGTTTATTGAAAACATTTTTTTAACGTTATCTTGAAACTCTGTCATGCGAACTCCCATTTTTCACCCACAATCAATCATGTTTGGAGAATTTTGACTTAGGATTGTGTTATAGATGACTATTAAAATATTTATTTTCTATCGATTTCTGTGAATTTTGAATTTTCATTGATTTAATGTTGAGTTCGACGAACACCTATTTTTAAGTTTGAGTTGCAACTTTGTCACGTGAACTCCCATTTTTTCAGCTATAATCAACCATGTTTCAATATCTTTGTTTAGGAATGTGTTGTAGATAACTATTAATAACTTTTATCTTCTATCAATTTTTGTGAATGTTGAATTTTCAAAGATTTAATGTCGAGTTTGACCAAATCATGATTTCAAGGCTACATTGTAGCTGTGTCACGCGATCTCCTATTTTTCAGACATAATCAACATTGTTTGAAGAACTTTGATTTAGTAATGTGTTGTAGATAACTATTAATAACCTTTATTTTCTATCAGATTTCGTGAATGTTGAATTTTCATTGATTTAATGTTGAGTTTGATGAAATTGTGATTTCAAAGATATATTGCAGCTGTGTAACATGAATTCCAAATTTCCACTGACAATAAATCATGTTTGGAGAACTTTGAATTAGGATTGTGTTGTAGATGACTATTAAGAACCTTTTATTTTTATCAATTTTTGTGAACGTTGAATTTCCATCGATTTAATCTCGAGTTAAACTAAAACTTTATTTTAAGGCAATGTTTTAGCTTTCTCACGCGAACTCTAATTTTTCAACCACATTCAACCATGTTTGGAGAACTTTAATTTCGGATTGTGTTGTAGAAGACTATTAAGAACATTTATTTTCTATTGGTTTTCGCGAATGTTTAATTTTCATCGATTAAATGTCGAGTTCGATGAATACCTAATTTTACGGCTGCATTGCAAATGTGTCAATGAACTCGCATTTTTCACCCACAATCAACCATGTTTGTAGAAATTTTTGTTAAGTTTGTGTTATAAAGGACTATTAAGAATCTCTAATTTCTATTGGTTTCCATGAATGTTGAATTTCCAATGATTTAATGTCGAGTTCAATGAGAACATGATTATAAGGCTACATTCCTGTTGTGTCACACGAACTCCCATGTTTCATGTATAATTAATCATGTTTGGAGAACTTTGATTTAGGATTATGTAGTAGATGACTATAATGAACCTTTATTTTGCCTTTGTTTTCGTGAATGTTGAGTTTCCATTGATTAAATTTTGAGTTTGACGAAAAATGTGAATTTAAGGCTACATTCCAACTGTGTCATACGAATTCCCATTTTTCACCCACAATCAACCATGTTTGGAGAACTTTGATAGAGGATTGTGTTTTAAATGACTATTAAGAACCTTTATTTTCTATCAGTTTTTGTGAATCTTGAATTTCCATCGATTTAATGTCGAGTTTATTGAAAACATTATTTTAAGGTTATCTTGAAACTGTGTCATGCAAACTCCCATTTTTCACCCACAATCAATCATGTTTGGAGAATTTTGATTTAGGATTGTTTTATAGATGACTATTAAAATATTTATTTTCTATCAATTTTTGTGAATTTAGAATTTTCTTTGATTTAATGTTGAGTTTGACGAAAACCTATTTTTAAGGCTGAGTTGAAGCTTTGTCATGTGAACTCCCATTTTCTCTCAGGTTTTGTGAATGTTGAATTTTCAAAGATTTAATGTCGAGTTTGACCAAATAATGATTTCAAGGCTACGTTGCAACTGTTTCACACGATCTCCCATTTTTCACCCATAGTCAACCATCTTTCGAGAAATTTGATTAAGGATTATGTTGTAGATGACTTTTAATAATCTTAATTTTCTATCGGTTTTTGTGAATGTTGATTTATCGTCGATTTAATGTTGAGTTCGACTAAAACCTAATTTCAGGTTTTAATCAAACTCGACATGAAATCGATAACAAATAAAGGTTCTTAATAGTAATCTAAAACACATTCCTTAATTAAAGTTCTCCAAACATGGTTTATTGTGAGTGAAAAATGGGATTTCACATGATACAGCTGCAACATAGCCTTAAAATGAGTTTTTGTCGAACTTGACATTAAACCTAAGGAAATTCAACATTCACGAAAAATTGATAGAAAATAAAGGTTCTTAATAGTTATCTACAAGACAATCCATAATCAAAGTTCTCCAAACATACTTGATTCTGTGTAAAAAACTAGGAGTTTGTGTGACAAAGCTGCAACGTAGCATTAAAATTACATTTTCATCGAACTTGACATTAAATCGATGAAAATTCAAAATTCATGAAAATCAATAGAAAATAAAGGTTCTTAATAGTCATCTACAATACAATCCTAAATCAAAGTTCTTCTGAAATGGTTTATTGTGGATGAAAAATGGGAGTTCGCATGACAAACCTGCAACATAGCCTTAAAATCAGGTTTTTGTCGAACTTATCATTTATGAAAAGCAATAGAAAATAAAGGTTCTTAAAATCCAATTTCTCCAAACATAGTTGATTATGGGTGAAAATGGGAGCTCACGTGACAAATTTTCAACGTATCCTTAAAATTAGGTTTTTGTCCAACCAACATCAAATCAAATGGAAATTGAACATTCACGAAAAATCGATAGAAAATAAAGTTTTTTAATAGTCATCTACAACACAATCTTAAATCAAATTTCTCCGAACATGGAAGATCACGTAATAGCTGCAACGTATCCTTAAAATTAGGTTTTCATCAAACTCGACATTAAATCGATGGAAATTCAACATTCACAAAAACTGATAGAAAATAAAAGATTTTAATAGTCATCTACAA
>VCHN02001978.1:0-19093 GCA_007115665.2 Sequoiadendron giganteum
TATAGGAAAAACTTATTATGTGTGAGGGGAAGCGACCAATGCGACAGGTGGATATGAAAGCGAAGGATGCTAAATGTCGATGGTCTTCAGGCTATGGGAAGGATGACACTTTATTATGGATGAATAAGACTTTATCATGTATGATAACTATAAGGATCATGAAAAATGCATGTGAAAGATACCCACAATAAACCAAGCAGGCATGCACAAGGATCTAAGGACAAACATGATCTTGCCCCTAGTCAAGCTGAAAACTAATTGATATGTGATGATGATGATTCCAATGTTTTTGATAGGGGAAGGACACATCTTGAAACAACATGAGGATGATGATTATGTGACTAAAGGATCAAGTTTTTCAGTAGGGCTAGGAACAAAGCCAATAAATGTTTTGGATGATGCGCTAGGTTGCATAGCAAGATTGTATGAATTAGATTCATTGCATTTGGAATGAATAACCTTAGAACTAGATGGGATTATGGAGTTAACTTGGATAAGTGGATTATAATCCTTAAACCAATGACAAGGGAAAACCAAGTGCAACAATAGGCATGAAAGGCTAATGGATTGATTTTGGCAAAGGATAAGAGACATGAGGATTATTGGTTGATAGAATTAGCATATGACCTCCAAGGACTATGTCGTACATGATTAATTTATTTTCCAAATATGGGTTTGGATAAATTCTATGAAATAAATGACATGATATTTCATGGGTAATGTATGACCAAAGGATATACATGTCAAGAGTTTTCCCAAAGCATGATTTATGTTTGTGCCCCATTTCTTATCAAGATCAAGGTAGGTGGGAGAAGGGATGGAAACGATATGGATTAGATGGAAATGTTATGAAAAGCCATGGGAGATGAGAAAACTTACCCCCAAGTGTAATGGTCCACACAGATAATCTATTTTACACATGACGCCTATTTTCCAGGTTTTCATCATGGCACTTATCCAATGCGCCATAAAAATGGTTTTCACTATTGGACAAATTTTTTCTCTTTACTATTTTTTTTCTCTCTTCCTTTTTGATGATGTCACACAAGATGCCTATTTGTTAGGTTTTCATCAAGGTGACATACTTTTTGACTTTTTATATCGATTTGATGTTTTGGATAACCACAAATTGTTCTGAATCTTTTGATGGTGTTGATGTAGATATTGGTGTCATGATATGCCAATAGTGACCTTTATGGAGTAATTGTCTTGTTAGGATCATAGCACTTGGATACAATTGATCTATGTCATTGTGATCCTCTCTGATACTAGGTTTGGCCTTATTGAAATACACAAATTGTGATAGAGTACCATGAGAGTCCTTATGATAAAGAGTTTTTTCCAAGATGCGACGATTTCGTGAGGTATAATTTTTGGAATAATGGATTATGGTAGCCACAGAAGGATTATTTCGATGTTTGGATGTAGCATTTTTTATTTTCCAAACTTGGGATGGTGGATGATGGAGTTTTTAATTTTGATTGGGATAGCGTTTGGAACCAACATTTTTATATGCCTTTCTTGATGACCATTTTGAAGGAGGTGGACATTTACGATATGTGGGAGTCCTCTTTTCTTGTGGCTCCATATTTTGATTGATTTTTAAAATTGGAATATTTTCTTTGCTTGATCCAATTTTCTTTGGGATCCATTTTAACTTTATTTGTCCACTTGTATTTTTGTTTGATTCAACGGCCTTTGAAATTTGATATTGAACTTTGGATTTATAATAATTTTCTTTTTGTTGGTTCCAAATGGAAGATTTATTCATGTTGGAATGATGGTTTATGGTATGGATGGAAGGAGTGTTGCTAGTAACCTTATGACAAGGACTACTCATGGCCCCCATTTTGATGTTTGTATCAGATAAAGTTTCCCCCAATATCAAAGAGGTATCACTAACACCATTTGATTCTCTAAATGAAGAATAACCAAGACCTTGATGTCTAGGATTTTCACAAAATTGTATTGGTTCTCAAATGCCTTGCTCATGTAGGCCTAGTCCTCTTCCTTGATACTGCATACTTTGACAGATTTTGTTTGCAATGGGATATTTGTTGTTTTGAAAGCAAGATGTGAACCCATCATTGTGTAGCTGGAAACCATTACTCAAAATTTTCTCATCTCTAAGAAAGCCTACTTTGACAAAGGTGGATGATCCTATTTGATAGGATATTTTGGATTTGTCATTCATCATATTTGTTTCTTCTTGATAATTTGGGATGTCGATTTGATCTATGGTAGATTTTGTATCTTTTTCTTTGACTTGATCCATAGTAGTTTCTTTGTGTTCTCCTTTGACTTGATCAATAGTAGTTTCTTTATGCTCTTGTTTGATGTTATCCATATCACTCATTTGATTATCTATGTGTCCAAAGGAGGCAAGTGTCTCATTTTGGGAAATGGGGGTGTTTTGTGTTTGGATGGGATCATCTTCAAATGTTTGGTCATGGATGGTATAAAGGTTGATGAGAGGATCATTTTGGATTTCTTGTTCAATGGTAGGATCTTGGTAAAAAATAGGTGTATCTTGGAGAACATGGTTGTGAATAGACTCTTGAACAAAGATAGGTGTATTTTGGATGCCATGATTATCTAGGACTTCTTGGATGGACTTAAGGATGGGGTCATGAGATGGATTTCTTCGATGTTTTTATGAAGGTGAAGCTATGATGTCATGCTTTGGACTTTGTTTTTGATATGTATCCTCAAGTTTAGGCAATGGAATTTGATTTTGGAAAAGGATATGATTTTCTTTGATATACCCAAGATTTTGATAGGGCAATAATGGAGCTTCAATAGCAAGATTTTTTTCAGTATTGGTAGGCAATGGAGGACATGATGGTGAGAAATGGTTGGATGGTGTAGGATCAACAATGTGATTGGATTTCCTAAGTTTGTTTTCATTTAGGAGTTGAACAAGTTCCTTTCCTAGTTGTCCTTGGAGAGCATTAATTAATGTGTTTTTATTGGATGGTATTGTAGTTTGGGATGGAGTGGATGGAAATGGGTTAGTGGATGATGGATTAGGATAAGATGTGGAGGATTGGAATGGACTAGTGGATGATGGATTATGATAAGATGTGGAGGATTGGAATGGACTAGTGGATGATGGATTATGATAGGATGTGGAAGGTTGGTTTCCCTTGTCAAAGTTAGGATAGGGATGACTAATGGAAATTTGTTGTGGATCAATGTCATGGATTATGCTAAGGGATTCTTGATAGTGAGGGTAGATGGATGAAGGACTAAAGCTTATGGAGTATTGGTAAGAAGGGTATGTGAGTGGTTGGTATTGGCGATTGAGTATTGATTGATATTCAGCTTGACTACGAAGAAGATCAAGGTAAAGTGAAGACATGGTCATGAATTTGGATTAGGATGGATAAGGAGAACTTAGTGAGGACCATACAAATATTGTGATCTTTGGATGACAATGTAAGGTTCCAATGCAAAATGGATATGAAACTGTGCTATTTTTTTGTGATTTTCAAGGATATAAGGATGCAAAGTGCCAATGTACCTAAGACCAAGATTAAGAAATGGTGGAATGATAATGACCCTATTACCAAGGATATGATATGCAAGGATGAACCTATGGGTAAATGCAAACTATAGATGTCAATAATGGAAGATTTGAGCAATTTTCTCTCTGGTTTTCAACAATGGCTGCTAGAAAAAGATGTTTGATATCAAATTGGACAAATTTAGTCTTGGGTTTTAGGCTAAAAAATTTGGAATTGTTTCAAGTTGAATGCGTGTGTTTCTAGATTTGTGTAATGGTGTTTGTTTGAATGTTTGAGAAAAAACTTGGAAAACACAATATCTTGTTTTTGAAAATTTGAAAACATGCACAATGAAGACAAGCACAACCCTAGGTTAAGTAAGGACAATATTCGCTAGATTCCACGTGGGTTTCCCCAATCGCACTTATTCTTAGCATGTGAATCTAGAAGCTTGGCTGCATGGGCTCCCCCTTACATTGCACTCACTTCTCAGGCCAACCAAGCTTCCAACCCCCATAAAACTCCCATGACAAGTTGATCACCTCTACTAAGAACTGCGAGAATGTGGATACCTTTACAATGACTATTGTTGCTCTAGCAAATAGAAGGATTTTGACAACTATACAAAGGTTTTTAGTTCGGGACCCCCATTCAAGTGGCCATACATGGGGCACAAGATTAAGCTCCATTTAGGAGGCACTCTAGCTTGAAGAGGTTATGCTCAATAGGGTTTTGGGGAGTACTACTTGGTTCGTATGACACATCTGCACTCGTAATCCTAGGTTTTCCCTTAGGATTCACATTTATATACCGGTCGAGGGTAGTTCGACCAAAAAGCTCTGTTGCCAGTCTGAGTCACCTTGTGGTGAGTACTTTTTCCCACCAAGGAAGACCCAAGTTCTAGAGGCAATAACAGTTTCTCTTACACCTAGGATCGCATAAATGCGCAAGGGGAGAGGATACTTCAATTATTGCATCAAAGGGTGACACAAAATTGAAAACATAAATTTTAATTACCAAATGATAATGTGAGGAGGACACACAAGACACTTTGTTCATTTTAAAAGTTTAACTTGATGTGAAACAAACAAAGTTTATTTTAAGCCAATGACATGAAATGCATGTTCATTTTAACCCATGAGTGTGCATATAATTTGTGTTTATTTTAATCCCATGAAATGAAATACATGTTCATTTTAACCAATGAGTGTGCATGCAATTTGTTGTAGTTGTTGAAAACAAATAAAATTGATTATGTCTAAAGAAATGAAAAACTTGATTTTTGTTTCTAAATAAACAATTTTTAGACTCCCTCCAAGTTGTGCCACATGCTAAAAACAAGAGATTAGTAACTCAAAAGAAAAAGGTTAATGGCAGTAGCAAATTAAAACAACCATAACTTTTCTCAAAAAATAATGAAATTTCAAATCGTTTATAACCATGAAAAGCTAAAAATCAAACCTTCAAAACCCATAAATTATTTTTCCAAGATTCTGCATGAAAAAATGTTATAGGCAAAAGAAAATGCGGGTTTTAACAGCTAAACTAAAAAAAAAAATATACTAAAATAGCCATAACTTTCTCAAATCTTAACAAAATTGTAAACCGTTTGATGTTTCAGAAAGATGAAAAAGAGGGCTACAAAACCCAGATGATAATTTTTAAATAATTTATGTGCCCATTTTTCTGTGCTCAAAATAAGATGACAGGATTTTATGTAACTTTTTGGCTGTAACCTGCGAAACAGCCAAACAAACTAGAAAACAAACAATTTTTTAGTTTTGCAAAATTATTCGATTCGCATCGGATTCACCAATGTAAGATGGGGAAAATCAAATTAGATTAGATCAAGTGATAGTCAAACACTTCTAAACTAAAATCCCAATCTAAACAAGAGAAAACAAACAATGCATGAGTAGAATAAAAGCATCACACTAAAATACTCCCCATGCTTGAAGTTCATTCACTTCTCTTACTCTCCTATTTCTCCTTTTGCAATCTTTGCCCTCAGATTTGTAGTCTAACTTGTGCAAATACCTGCAAATTGTAAGTAGAAAGTTGGAGACAAAATGACTGTTGAATTGAAAATGGAGGAGAAGGGTTGCTTTTATAGACAACCATTCGAATGGATAGACGAGATTGATCTTTTAGAAAGATTCTAAGATCAACGGATGAGGATTCATGAGAGGGAGGTTACGAAATGGATGGCCAAGATCGAGTTTCTAGAAAGATTCCAAGATCTACGGTTGAAAATTGATGCAACCAAAATATGCCATGCATGGAAAAGATATGACGCTGACGACTATGAAAGACATGCAAGACATGCAAACTATTACATGAAATAATGACAGGGGATCTTTGACCAAAATAGAGGGATAAATAATTTATTTTAAATTATTTATTCGAAAATGGAAGAGGATGACAAGTGGAAAATAAATAATTTATTTGGAGGAAATGAAAAAGGAGATTTAATTAAATTCATAAATTTAATTAAAGGAGGAGATATAAATTGAATATGGATAATTGATTTGGATCAATTATTTAAAGGAGAAGAAAGATAGATAAATGAATAATTTTGTCAATTATTTAATTATAGAAGAATAAAAGGTCAAATATATGACTATAGACTTGTGATGAAATATAAATAATTAAATAAATAATGATTTATCTAATTATTGAAGAAAGAGGTATGAGTGACACAATTAATTTATTTTAATTGATCACGATAGAATAAATATTAGAAAGTGAATTAATTAAATAATTTAAAAATCATTTAATTAATAAAGGAATATGATCAGGAATAATTAAATAATTAAAATTATTTAATTATTAGAGGATGATGACTAAGGAAAAACGTTGCTCGTAGACTTTAGGACATTTTTTCAGTGTCTATTGAAAAAATGGCATAGGAACCTCCGAACAGTGCTGTGGGCAGACTGAATCACGCCCAAGCAGATACCGAAGACATCTCCTTATGAGATGGTTTATGGGAAGGAGGCATTGTTGCCTATTGCCACGGAAATCCCTGCCTTGCAGTTGCTTAAGTCTTTGGAAATTGAACAAAACATAGCAATGGAGGTAAGGTTTTCTGAGCTACTTGAGGTATAGGAAAAAAGAGAGCATGCCCCTAAGGCGATGAACAGTCGCCAGTAGGTGGTTAAGAAATGGTTTGATAAAAAGACGTTGGATCAAGAGTTACAACGTGGGGACTTGGTGCTCAAGTTCAATGAATGTGGAGCAAAGCTCAATCAGCACAATAAATTCGACAGCCTCTGGGAAGGGCCTTTCAAAATTACCCAGTGTAAATAGTTCAACTCTTTTGAGTTGGAAGATGAAGAAGGTAACACCCTAAATATTCTAGTTAATGAAATAAATCTTAAAAAAATTCATTAATTCTGCTTGTGTGAAGGCTATGTAAATTGTAAATATGTAATTAATTTTTCTTGCTTTAAAATCTTGGATCTTCTTAGTGCTTTATGATAATAGCAATGGTGCAAGAAATTAAAAGAACATTGTAAATAGGCCAAGATTTCTGAAAAAACATATATATATATATATTGGCCAAAAATTTACACTATATTTGGGGGCCAGTGGCCTTGTATCGATATTTACATATGTCCGCTATGAAGCAGAGCTTGAAGGTAAAAAGGAAAAAATTGGGGACCATTTTTATTCTCAAGTTATCAGTGGGAAGGACCAACAATTGCAGTAGCAGGCGGCGCGAGATCAGGGAACACCATTCTTTAAAAATCTTCGTACCACTGGAAGTTTTAGAATGGTTCAATGTAATGCACATGCATGAGGAAGTAGCAACCGATGTGGACCTTGGCACAATGCTCCTTATGAGTCTCCAACTCAAAGCCGAAGAGGAAGGGCCTAGTTGGAGCAGGTCCTCCATGCATTTGCAGCAGGTGAATGTTATAGATCAAGGGGATCCCATGATCAAATTGAGCTGCATGCATGATCTGCTCCAGACCTCTGAGGTAGCATTAAGGGAAGACCCGCTTCGTCGGCTTTAAGATCTTGCATTTGGAAATGCTGATGTCCAACAGCGAGTCGACAAAGTGGGAGAAGATGCTAGTATTTACCCGGTACTATTCCTCATACTCTACACATTCTTTACCCAAAACCCACTTAATTGCCTTCACATACAGTAGGTTCTTCACACCTGTCATGCGCTTTAAGCACCTACATCTAATTTTACCTAAGAAGGTAGCTTGAGTCTTCTTGTAGACCAGCCTTACTGATATTTCCATGCTATTTGCCATTCTTGCTAGAAAAATGAAATTATTAAGATAAAAATCTTGCTAAGGTAGGAATGCTAAGAAACATTGTGATTTGCAATGCTGCCCAAGGTCTTATTTATAGATTGACTAGGGTTCACCAATTGAGGTAAGCCATAATTATGACTGAGCCAAAGTGTGTCGCCAAGCCTTGGTTTTCAGTGTTGCGGCATGTGAGGTGATGGGAATATGCAAGTATGGTTGCAAATTGATCTGTCTAGGTTGCCGAATTCATGCGAGGTTGGCCAGGTGCCAACACAAGTAGTCATTGTCCCATCTGAATCAAGGAAAATCTTAAAGATAGGTTATTGGGCAACGTGCCCATGTACGTTCAAGAAAAATCAATAAATGCATAAAGCTTGCAAAAGTGTTTTGTAAAGTTGTCTTGGTTCGTCATTCAAGAAAATCAGGTGCCACCTCACGTGAAAATCTGTCTCTTAAATCTAGAGAGCAATTTGGCAGGTCGGCGATTCTTTCACATGTATGAAAAGCTGGTGACACATAATGACAACTAGGTATGAATGGTTGGCACATACCCTTTTCGTTCATTTTTCTCAAAGATCAAAAAGGTAGGTTAGGCATGCAAAAACACATTTATTGCAAGGAGTTACCTAAAGATAAAACAACTAAAGAATTCATAAGGGAGAAATATTTTTTTAGAAAAGTTGAGCCGTTTGTGAAAGTTTACAAAAAAGTTCTTGTGAATACCAAAAATGGTTGAGATTGTAGAGAACCCAACATAGGCCCTGGCCCTAGTAAGTATAATCACAAAAATGAGGAGGGTGCCTTGTGTGCAACTCTATGATAAAGAGTCTTATGCTACTCTAGGCATCCCTGCAAAGCCTTGCTAGTCGTTCACCAGTCAGGTGGACCAGAGAATACTAAACACAATTCCTCACAGAGATCAGGCTTTGGTTGCAGAGGATTGGGATAACGTCTTTGATCCTGAGCTATCTCACAATCCTAAGAGCCTTAGGGAGGACGCATGCCAGAAAATGAAGAATGTTGTAGACTCTTTCAACAAGCATCTATGGTTCTGTGGGCTTCCACAGTACATGGTTCCTTTGGTACACCCTTGCCCAAAAATTGTGGCAGCGTGCACGACACATTTTAACCCAAACACTAGAGTGATAAGCGACACTAATTTTAGGGTAGTCATTAGCCCTGAATTTGTTCAAGATATGTTGCGCATCCCGCTCCCCTTCACTTGGGAGGTTGAGATTTTTAAAGTGAATAGAATGCAACAAAAGTGGGGAGGTCTCCAAAAGGCGCAGTAGTTTTATCGCTCATAAATCAATCAGCCAACAAGTAATTCAACATCGCCCAAGTTTCCTTTTGGTCAGAAGGCTCTGAAAGGTGGGTCTTCCTCTATCGCTTCTATGCTGGTGTTGGTGCATGGTCTGGATATAGACAAACACGTTTTAGAGTTTCAAATGTGCCTCAGCTTCATGTTGAAGAGGAATCATGAGGCTTCGCTCCTAGATTTTGCAAGAGTTATTAGTGATGGGATTTGGCAGCAGCTGCAGGAATTCTAGGTTGGCTCTAAGTTTAGATATCCCTCCTTCCTAAACTACTTGATTTTACATCAGAATCTAGATTATTTTTTGACATTTATGTCTCTAGCTATTTTTGACGAGGGCGGATTGAGAAAGCCAGTTTCAACATGGACTCATATCATGTCAAAAACCTTTGATTACTATGCATTTTCAGATTTATTCTTGGCCCCAACTTTGAAGGCTTTGGATGGAGCTGGCATCAATATGACCACACACATATTGCCCCGACAAAATTCCTGGTTGGGGAAGCTAGTACTGCCATGTGACTAGTTCTTTGGTGTGGATTTCACCATACTCCGCGTACAAGGTTTCACCCGGGAGCCCTTCTGGCTCCCCCGTTTTCTTTCGGATAGAGTGCTGGCCTTGGAGGCAATGAGGCAGCTATGTACCATTGACAATGATTACTGGGGGGGAAAACATTTAACCTTCTATTTGTTGTTGTGAATCATGTTTGGTTTTGTGTCGCTGATCAAGAAAAGGACTTCAAAGATTCTGCTTTCAAAGTTGGGTCATCTCGAGTTGGTATTGATAAATGATACTTGACATTACAACGCCGACAATAATTTATCAGGGGTCGGCATCAAAATCCCACATTCGCATCAACCATTCTGGGACCCTCAGAGAAATGTCGAGGAGGGTAATCTAAGTTTATATATAGGCCTTGAATATTTACCTATTGTAGATGAGCGACCACCATGTCTGAACTTTTACTACATCACAGGGAAAGCCAACCCAAGGCAAAAGATCAACCCGTCCCTATGTACCCAATTAAATAAGCTCAATTGGACGTCTGAGAAGATTCGAGACTTTTGGATATACTGGTAGGAGACTTTGGCAGCTGACAAGCTTCACGAAGAAGTGGCCCTTGATGAAATATTTTGATGATATTTGGGAGAGGGAGCATCTAGACTTAGAAAGGTCTTTGAACTGTTCAACATCCATGCAACATTACAACAGTGAAGAGATTGCCACAAAGATTAGGGAGGAAGTAACTCAGAATCCCCCTGCTGTTGTCGTGAATCTAATGCATGAGAAGGATACTAGTAAAAATCTTGCACAGGAGGAGGATTCACGCACACAAACATCAGAGCCATCCAGCTCTTCTAAATCATCAAGGAAGTGGGTGAGGAATACTAGTGGTCAGAGGTGGGTCATTGTTGACCTCGATGATTATCCAGAGGAAAAGCAACAACAAACCAGAGAGTTCGACGGAGAAGAAGAGTGGAAAATGGAGGAAGCGGTTGAAACATCTGTAGCTCCACATGAGCCTCAGGTAACATTTCCCCCCTCTTCTCTCTCTACCATGTCTTTGGTCTCTTCTTCATTTTCCCTTGCTTTTTCATCTGCACCAGTCTTCTCTGTCACTAGATATCCTGAGCAGTCCAGTCTTACTCCTCCTGGTTTCCCATTTTTGTCCTCCACTTTCCATCCCTTACCCAGAACACAATTTGGTGTAAGTACTCAGCTCATGGGCCAACAATTTTTATCTCTAAGGCCCAACCCTGCAATTGGCACATCTCTAGCCTTTCCCTACACCGCACTATCATCCCCTCTAAGAAACCAATTCATTCTGCCATTCTCCCCGACCATTATAACAAGGCCCAACAAAAATTCTGATGCATTGAGTACACTATCTTTTCAGCTAGCCATCCCTTAGGAGTACCCTTTTGCTGGTGGCTTGGATATCCCTGCCCAAGAATATTTTTCATAGGTTGATGCAAACAAGAGCACCCGTGCCAACCGAATTAATAAAAGAAGACAAAAGGATGCAACTAGGTAGGCGAAGCCCCACTTGCAAACTGTATTCAATAAAAGTCAAAATTCCTTGATGTTTACAAAAATCACTCTTGATGTGATTAAACCGGTAGGAGAAATGCTACTGAGTGATTATTTTATAAATTCTATCAGGCTAGACTTGCAACAGGCCCGCTTGTGAGATAAAGTTGAGCTAATGGAGGAGACCCAAAAAATAGTGACCACTGATAATCTCAAGCTCAACCAGTAGGCGAAGAAAAAGGATGATCAAATATTGGAGCTCAAGGGTAAGGTCGACATCTGGGTAAACAAGTTTAAAGCCCAAGAGAATGAAATAAGTCACTTGGAGAAGGAGAGGAGTGCCTTTGAAATTCAAATCAAGGAGCTGCAAGCTATGAGTGTAGAGATCGTTTCAACTCTCCAGTAGGAGGTCGAGCAGAGCCAAACAAACGAGGAGAAACTCCACACTGAGTCTGTGCTGCTAAGCGAAGGAATGAAGGAGCTCTGATAGAACACAAATTTTGAAATTAATGAAATGAATGCCAATTTGGAGTTGGAAGTTCAAAAGGCAAAGAGGGCTGAATTGGCCTTGGAAGCAAAAGAAAAAGAGGTTTTCACTATAAAAGAGCAGGTGTCCACATTGGACAAAAATTTGTCAGAGTTGAAGGCATTTTTGAGTAGCAGAGAAGCAGAATTGGCTGCCCTAAAGACCCAACCTCTTGCGCCCCAGATAAGCTCGTTGGAGATTGCCAAAGAGTTGTATGCATCATACTAGGACAAGGTGAAGACATTGTTCCTTACTCTTCAACCCACCTTAAAATTTATGGTGCAAGCGGACAGCCTTTGCAGAACAGTGAGTGAAACAATACAATAGGTTCAGGAGCTAACTTCTGACAAGGTTCTGGAGGCTAGGATTTTATTGGGCAAGTTGTATACTGCTTCCAATGAAGCTTTGGGCAGCACAAGAATCGATGATCGAACAACGGCGGCCATGGGCGTAAGTATCCTCATCTCTATGCATGAGGCTATTCAACAGGTAGCAGAATGCAGGGCTTAGCTAAATCAGGTTACCAATGACATGCAGGTGAAATTTTCCCACTTAACTTAGAGAGGCCTTCCTTCGCCCTTCATTATAGATCAGGTGGTACCGGGCGTGGAACACATTGATGCTATGATCGAAGAGAACAAGCAAGACCTTTCTGTCTTCTAATATTTTGATCAATCTCCGACTACCGAGGAAATTGAGGGGATCATGCATCAGCTGGAACAACTCTTTTTCCAATTGGAATTGGAAACAAAAGTATCAGGCGGATTGCCTTCCAAGGCAATTATCGATCTCAGGCTGGCTCATGAGAATCTGCGAGCTCTCTCCGCACCATCAAATGAAGTCTAGACTAGTCTGCAGGCTACCCTCTCAAGGTTGTGAGCAGTTTTGGGATGCTGAACCAAATGTTTTGGGGTCCTTCATTCCATGAGTGAAATGCCCCAGTGAGTCGCCAAACTATTCAACAAAAACTACCAAAGCCTTTGTGGTTTTAGTTTTACCTTTGCAGCTACGCCTTACCTTTCAAATGCTCATTGCCCTCAGCATGCTCCATGTGGCTTCCTCGCGAAGCTTTCTACTTTTTATGTCACTTTGCTTTTTGCCGGTCTCCATCTCTGTGCCACGTGGTTTTTTCTGGTTGCTTTTCAAATTGGGCTTGCCTTGTACTTTCTTTTGCTTAGTGCACTCCATGTGGCTCCCTTTCAGAGCTTTTCGCTGGACATCTCTTTGATTTTTTGCTGAGCTCCATCTGCATGACACGTGGTGGTTGTTGTTGCGTCGGTTACCTTGGAAATTCTACTATTCCTTTTTGTACTTGACTGCTGCCGTGTTTCCTGCTGTAGCGTCGCGTGTTCATTTCTATTGTTGTGTGGTTTTTCATTTCCTATCATGGCTTCACTGGCATGCTCTTGGGTGATCAATGTTTTCTGTGGTGGCTCAATTTGATCTGGGCCATTGGTCTCTACTCACATTTTTCCTTCTCTTGATGCATTTCAAGTGATTGGCTAGCCTATAAATACGACCATGTTTCTCTTTATTTAGTTTTTTGGTTAAATTTGCAAACACTCCCGAGCACTGGGAAGAAGACCTTTGTAATAGTTTTATTCAATTTGAAGACTCCATACTATGCCAAATAAATTCGGCCTTTCTGTTTATTCATGCATTTAGTGAGACTATTGGTCTGTTTTGTTATCTTCTTTTATTGTATGAATGCATGTTCTTCAGCTTCTGTAATCCTTCATAAATCAATAAATATAGATCATGTTTCTTCAACTCTTCTGTGTTAGCTAAAAGTTATGCTAAGATTATGTCATGCAAATTAGAGGGTACTCTTACATTTTAAGTGCTTTTGAGAAAATTAACTTGATGAACAACAATTTAGTGGTTCGGGCCTTTGCATTCTGCACTGTGCTCTGGTGAATTTGTTTAAGATTTTGGCGCATCGCCTGTAGCGTAGATTTTATGTTTCTGCTATCTTTCTCACCTTTTACTCCCCCCACTAAACAAAGAGAAAGCTTCGGTAAAAACCCAGAGGTCACTTAGCTACCGCACAATTTTTGCCAATAGCTAAGTTTCCCACGAGATTGCTGCTACATGCAAAATTCTGCATCAACAACATCCTAAAAAGTAGTCAAGGAAAATTCAAGAGTAGAATAAGCAACATTTTCATTAGTCAAGATTATGTTTGTAATGCTTCATCAAATTCATGTAAAATCATAAGTAATATTGTTCATATTTTATGTTCATTATCATTTTGAGTACTAACACTTGCATGGTCTTCAATCAACTATCAATTCCCCCTTGTATGAGATGTGTATCATGACTTCAATCCATCAAGGAATACAAATTTGAGTGGTAAGTTGCAGCATTGTGTTTTACCATTTATTTTTGTCCATTTTCCTCTACCTGACCTAGGGTATGCACTCTTTATCCATCATTATCATATCCATTATGGAGGTAGAAATATAAAAATGGGTTTTGACTTAGGAATTTCCCTATACGACACAACCCTTTATCTCCTCTCCTTATTGTAAGCTACAAATATGAAGTGTATTTTGGAGAATATTGAAGACCTAACATCAAGATAATGCATAAAATCACATTCCTTCATCAAATTAGGACAAGACTAATTATTTTCTAATAGATACAGTTTTGAAGTTGAAGCTGACAGGGAAGCATCTATAGACATTGATGATCCTGTACAAATGCTAAAATCTAAAAATCCTTCATTTTTAGTGTAGGAAACCCATGCCCCTGACAAGTCAATTTGACCCCACAATTGAATGCTAATTTCCTTAGTTTCTACTCTCTACTCTCCTATCTTCAATTTTTGTTTATTAGTTCTAGGTTTTTCAAAATTAGTGACAATTTGATGTACTCACCTAGTTGACCTATTTTTCAATCACACAAATCACATCAATTCACGTTATTTCAACCCACAAAACACCAAAGGGGATCAAAAACCTGATCAACCATTCTAGTTCTTCCTCGAGGACAATAGCTAAATGGTCTTTTATGATAGTTTTTGTGTCCTCGAGTGTTAAATTTTGAAAAGTGTGATTTAGGGCCTAGATCCATTTCTCAAAATCACATGTAGAATAAATTGGATAGAGGTGAATCTCAATGTCGATTATCATGTAAATAAGAGACAATTATATTAGCAAAAGGAAGAGTGATAACACCCATGTCAACAATTTTTTGTACTTAATATTGCAAGTCTTGGAATTCATTAGTGGAATGACCAAGAACTCGATGATATACATAAGAATAATGTGTTGGTTGTTTATTCTTAAAAAAATTATTTATTGTAGGAGTAGGAAGAGTTATCAAGTATACCTTGAGAATCCTCAACAAGATACACTCTTGGTTATGTGGAAGAAAAGAAGATTAGATGTTATGATTTTTATTAGAAGAATTTATAAAGACAATTTAGAAAATGGAGGAGGGTATGTAAGAAGAGGAGAAGTCCAATTACCTAAAACCACACCTTAGAAAAGTGTGATGTAAATTCCACAAAGATATCAAATCCTTTTTCTATTCTCACAAGATGATTTCTATTGGTAGGAGAAGAAATAGAAGGGGTGTGATCAACATCAATCTATGGAGGATCTAATGTCAAGTGAGAATATTTATTCAATAATGATTCACCATTGAAAGTGAGATAACTGGAAGGATGTTCTTGTTTAGAGGTAGAAACAAAGGAATAAGTAACATGGATAAACTCTTTAAGATCGTCATTGAGCATGTGCAAAATATTTGAAAGAAAATGAATTGTCAGAAGTGTTAAATTTTTGGAAAAAGAGATTTGACATGGTTAGACTGCTTTCAATCACCAAACAACAATGAAATAAAAGGAATTTTGAAAGTGTAAATATAGTTTGTTGAAGGTCATCATATTTATTCTTTAGCACTATGGAATGGGGTTTAGGGAAGAACCCCTATTTTTTTTGAGAAAATATTTATTTGTTTATGTTTTTAAGAAAGTGTTACATTTTGGACCAAGAAAGGGAGTGTAATGTGTTGGGTTCACCAAACTTTAAGAGATTAAAAGTTGTGCTTTAGCTAAAGTAAATTAGTTAAATTATTTTTCTCTTCTTCTACATTAGTACATGTACTCATTTTAAATTAATTATATACTTTATTATAATTTAACAAAGTAAAAGTAGAAATCTAGAACTAATTTAGAAATTAGAAAATATAATGTTTAACTAATCTAAACATGAGAAATATATAAATATAGCTTATAAAATCATGGAATATAATTTTTTATTATAGAATGATAAATAGTATAGAGGGAAGAGTTTAAAATTAAAATTTGGAGGTTAACGGAGTGGACACAAACAATTTTCATAGATGTCTATGTGATGCACTTGATCAAAAAAATATGAAATGTTGATCACTCCAAAAAATAAAAATTACACATAAAAAAGATAAAAGAGGAAAATATGATGGAATTACCAATAATAGAATGATATGATTATAAAATAAGAAACTAATCTATTGAAATAAACTAATTAAAATGGTATTGAAATTAAAGAGAAGGGATAATATATCACCAATATCTAAAGTAGCTAGATATCTCCATCCAAAATTCTTAGTTATAAAGTGAAAGGAAGCAAGGTAAGTGAAAGAAATTTCCTACACCAATATAAGTAGGAGAGATAATAATTTTTTTTTATCAAACCCTTAAATAGATACAATGATAGATGCACATACATTTACCATAAACAACATGAAAATAAGAAATAAACCAAAACCCTAGATTTATGTGGGGAAAACCCTTTCAAGAGAAAAAACACACACTAAAAAATTGTAATTCAATATATTATCAACAAACTATATGATTACAATATAGTCTCAAAACTAATCTTCTTTTAGGAGCCTTCAACTAATGACAAGATTTTGGAGCAATTTTGGTAGCATAATTATACCTACAAAAAACCTCTAAAACTCATACAAATCACTCCAACATGCCTCTCATTTATAGTTCTCTAGACTGGATGCCTAGGATTGCCACATGGTATCACCTTATATTTTACATGTGTAGACACTTAAAAACGTCATGAGTATATCACACACCTGATTTTGCTTATTAACACTATTTCTAGCATAATTCACCTAATTCCTCTATTTAATTAAGTAATATCTAGATTATTTATTTAAATTCACCTTATTCTCCTATTAATTGAATAACTAAGGTTATTTGATTAATTCATCATAATTAATCATTTCTCCCTTTTTGATTAAATAATGCAATGTTAATTAAACTCTAATAAACTCACTTGATTAAATAATTCACAATTTTTTAATTAAAAATCTAAATTCTTCCAACTTGCACAATTAAATGATTTTCATGAATTATTTAATTGACTAATTTTCCTCCAACCCTCCAGCTTGAATAAATAATATTCCACATGGACTATTCACTTTTCAAATTCAAATTCTCCCCTCCAACTAAAAATATCTCCCATATGATTCCTAAAATCAAGGGATATTGTTGAAACTCTCAATGATTATGAACCCAAGTGATCTAATCCTTGATCCATGTCTCATGGATTACTAACCTTTGATCCATGTCTCATGGATTACTAACCTTTGATCCATTTATTGATCCATGTCTTCATCTATCATTTAATTTAATACATTGATTAGAGTTTCAAATCATGACCATTGATCCATATCTTAGAAATCTATAAATACCAAGCCATTTCATATCAAATGGAGACACATCTTATGCAAAGTTACTCTATTAAATTGATCACTCATTCTTGAAAAATTTGAAAGCCTTTTGTGTGAATCAACCTCATCAATCATCATCAAGATTTTACAAATCAACATGGATTAGGACAATTTGAGGAATCCATATCCATACTATCACTCAAATTGCACTCAATCCATAATGGGATTGGAGGTTTGTTGGTTATTTAATTAATTTTCTAAGAATTTAGACTTCTTTAATGTTATTTGAATCATTTTGACTATGTTTACTAAATTTCATTAGATTATTTCTTTTAATTGATCATTTTCTTATTCAATTAATTCTATTTTATTGTTATTTGATCAATTGAATTCATATGCTTACATATTGGCATGCCTAGTGGGACCCATATCCCTATCTAACCAGTTTTTTTTTTAGTTTTTTCAAATATTATAGGTTCTAGAAGTAGATCGATGCCTTTGCATGTGACAGAGATATGCTTTTGCAAAGCCTGACACCTTTGCAACTCAAAGGTGATACCTTTGCAGTATATGAATGGCTTTGTTTTCTAACATTTTTCGTTATGCTATTGGTGATAGAGGGACACATTTGTAAATATCGATGCCTCTACAATTTTTTGATTCCTTTTTAGAAATATAGACTAACGCATTTATTTTATAGAGCGATGCTTCTGTCAAATTGAGCAATACCTTTACATAGACAAAGTGACACCTTTGTAGGTATAACAATAAGCTCATTTTTAGGGTTTTATTTGATTTCAAACTAGTTTTTTATATAACCCTAATAATCTAATGTTTTTTTTCTTTTTGTTTCTTAAGGCTCGTTCTTTGCAAGAAACTTGGCTTGGAGGAGTTGGAACATAACTAGTGATTTTGATCACTATGGCTTATAATCTAGGAACATTTAAATTTTGGTGTTATTTAAAATGAAGTCAAGTTTCCTTTAGGTTTTAAAAAGAAAAATATAACTTACATCTTTCCTTTGGGTTAAAAATGAATTCATCTTTCTTTTAGGTTTAAAAATAACCATACAACTTCTCACAACTACGAAGTGGGTGGTGTTAGAGCTTGGTGTTTCTAGAGGTAGTTGGTTGGCGAATAGGCTTGGCCACCGTGGTGGGGCAGAGTGGCGGCAGAGGTATTTTATGACTATGAGGTGGAAAGAGTCGGACGCTCAAAGGTTTGCAACATTAATGTTAGGTCATGTCAAAGGATAGGGAGGAGAATGTTTTTTGAGATGCTGGGATGATTACATTGATGATTGGTAGTTATTATACCGGGCTCGATCAAGGTTTCATTCATTCTCTTGAGTAAGCGATGGATTCTCCAATATCTTTATCATCTACGAGGAGGTTGCGGGCTTTCTACGGGAGAATCTACCATGGGAGGCCGAATTTGGTCTTCTGAGATTGGGATGAGCTTGTCCTAGGTGCAGGAGAATTGTTTCTAGGAGAAGAATATGTAAACTTGGTCAAGAGGTGGAGAACCAATACAAACATAGTGGTGAGGTTTGTTATGTTGCTACTATATTTGGAAGTGCCAAAGGTGATGGTGCTTTTAATGGCGAGGAAGTTAATATGGAAGAGTTTATAGGAGGGAATCATGGAAGTTGTAATTGCTGCTAAATTAGGGGTGGGGATTCCTCTGCTATGTGACCTGCAAAGGGCTCTTATTCCTGGCGTGTGCATCAAGCTATACCCATTCATTTTGGATGTCAAAGGGGAGGTGCTT
>VCHN02001086.1:0-25522 GCA_007115665.2 Sequoiadendron giganteum
GGTTCTCAAAATTCTTTATCACCGACGAGCCATTCGATGGCTTAGAAATAGGTTTGGCATCGGTTTCTTTTGACAAGTTGTTAGAAACCGAATGTTTTTAAAGTAAAACAAACTCCTATACTTTTAAATTAAACAAACAACTTTTATTTAAAATTAACCCCTTAAGTTGTAACAAAAGCCTGAAATGAATGAATAAAAGGGCTAAAATAAATATTAGGGGGGATTTTTCAAGATTTACATGTGTATAAAGGAGATTTGAAGATATTATGGAGAGATAAGGAATATTTTGTAAATCAATTGGTTAAAGGCCAATTTGAGTAAATTTGATGTATAAGAAGGGGTGTGAGGTGAGAGTGGAGATTAAGTTTTTTTTCAGGTGATGAAGTATTGAAACAGGTGATACGAAGAGAGGTGCTGGAGATTTTTCAAGCCATTTTTGTACATTGGAGTATTGTTATGCTGCCGAAGTGCTAGAAGAAATGGTCTTGGTGCAATTTTGTAATTGATTTGGAGATTAATCGGATCGGTCTCTCTATTGGAGTGGACCCGGAGACGTAGTCATGTTTGTGGCGAACTCCATAATCAAACGCTGTTTGCATCTCTTTCTCCATTCTTTTCTCTCATTCTGTTGTTATCACCTTGTCATTTTAATTATTTCCATAAGTTAATTTTGATGTTATTAACTTGGAATAATCATTGTAAAAGTTAAGCATTCAATCTGCAATTTAGTCTAGATCCGTATACAGATCAAGTGGTATCAGAGCTCAGTTGACTATTATTGCAGTTGTTTTCTTGAATGCTAACGAGATCCAGGATTCAGAAGGGTGAAGGCAAGCTTGAAGAATTTGATCCTGAGATCGGGAAGCGTAGAACATTTCTGAAGATGTCTATTTCTGGAATGGAGGTTCTTGAAGAAATCAGTGAGCAGGAATTTCGAAGAGCATTCCTTGAGATGAAGGCTAAGGTGGACATTCTTTTTCAAGAGAGACAAGAGCGGAAAGGACATGAAGGAGGTTCGTCAAAGCAAGAAGATCGCAAAGACAAGAAAGGGAAACATCATGGAGATGGTGACAAGCAACCAGATCCACCCTCTTCTTCTTCTCCTCCCTCTTCTCCTTCTTCTCCATCTTCTCCTCATTCTATTTCTTCTAATCCTTTCAAGAGTGGGTATAAGCCTAAAATTAAATTGGATGTAAAATTTGAACTACCTAAGTATTGTGGTGAATTAGATGCTGAAAATCTAGATGATTGGATTCAGCAAGTAGAAGTTTATTGTAGAGTTCAAAACCTCTTTGATGATGCTTCTAGGATCCAGTTAGCCACTCTTCGGTTGGGAGGTACAGCTCTTACCTGGTGGGAGAGTAGGACTAGAGCAGAAATTTCACAGCATGGTAGAGTCAATTTAACTTGGGCAGAATTTGTTAATACTCTTAAAAAGCAATTTTATCCCTTAGGACATATGCAACAGTTAATGATGGACTGGCAAATGTTTAGGCAAGGGAAAGTCAAACTGTCCAAGAGTACACCCATGAATTTAGGAAAAGGGCTATTGCTTTGAATGTTCCTTTGTACACCCAAGATACCTTGTTAAAGTACATAGGAGGTCTTCATTCATATCTTAGACATTCCATTTTGGTATTGAACCCTTGTAATTTGGATGAAGTGTCTGTTCAAGCTACACACTTAGAGACAAGGGGTAAAGGTTCCTTTATTGATAATGATAACTCTGTAAAGAAATCTTCTAAAGTTGCAGAGACAGGGAAAGGAAAGAAGACAGCTACAGTTAAGAAGGATGATAAACTTTCTTGCTCTCATTGTGACAAGAAAGGTCATGATGAAGAACATTGTTGGCAGTTGCATCCAGAACTGAAGCCTAAGTGGGCTCAAAGACAGAATCAGAAATAGAAGGGTAAGGAGAAATCCACAAATGTTGTTATGGATCTTGGTTCCGATTCAGATGATGAAACTAAGATAACAGCTATGGGTATGAAAGGTAAAGCTCCTACTTTCAGTGTTTCCTTTGATAGTTGTGCTTCTACTTCTACAATTAATGATGTCTCTGAAGATAAGAAAAGGAATGAGCTTTTTCATTTAAGGGTTGTTGCTAAGAACAGTAAAATTGATGCACTCATAGATAGTGGTTCTCAAGTTAATCTGATTTCAGAAAGTGTTGTAAAGAACTTGGGATTGAAAACTACATTGCATAAGAAACCTTATCCACTAGGTTGGATTTGTGAAAATGATAAGTTGCAAGTAACAAGACAATGCACTTTGAGATTCACAATCACTAGTAAATTTGTGGATGAAGTACAGTTTGATGTGGTTCCACTGGATATCTGTGGGATAGTGCTTGGTAGCCCTTATTTATATGACAGGAAAGCTATTTTCTACAGGGAAAAGAATCATTATCACTTGTTTAAAGATGGCATTCAGTATATTGTACATTCTCACAGGATTAAGACTGATCGTTCTTTTGCAAACACAGGGCAGTTAAAGAGGGTAATTAATGCAAGTAAAGAATTAACTCTTATGTCTGTCAGCACAGGTGGTTCTAAACTTGAACTTGGAGTAGCTAACCAGGGTCAGATGTTGCAGGATGCACCCGCAGTACAGCATGAGAAAAGGATGCTTGAAAGCATTGATGAATCCTTGGGTAAAAATGTTACTGTTGTGAAGGATTGATGTGTTGTTGACTTATTCTCTTTCATTTCTGCATTATTGTTTAGCTTGATGCTAGTCAATATTTGTTGGTTAGTGGCTACGACATTTGATGTAGATGCTTATGGAAGTGATAGAATAATGTTTATGTTCAACAATATGTTTGCAGTCTTCATTGTGCTTGTGAGCCAGGTTTTCAAATGTACAGAAGATACAGGACAAGTGGGGAGGCCAAGTCCTCACTTAATGTCAGAATAAATGCCACTTTTGGAGGTCCAAAAGGTCTTCAGTGGGGAGGCCTGATCCGGTGGATATTTTTAGTGAAAATTGAAGTGTCTCATTCTCTCTAGAATCTGCACCATCAAAAAGATCTCGGCGTCCTGATTCCAATGCAACTTGAACGGAGCGAAAAGGAGTCCGTTTGTGCAAGTTATGGCCAGTCAAACCTTGGGTCAAACTGGGATCAAAGGGCGTCTAGGAAGCAAAAAAAATGATGTCGTCAAAAGTTGTCGAAGTTGGCATCATTGCGAAGAGCCCGTCGCAAGCTTTCCAACGGCATTCATTTCATCAAAATCCGACATCGGAGGCTCAAGATACAGCTGGTCAAAGTTTTAGGTTGACTTGGTGGACTGAAGGTATAGTGATGACGTCATCATACACTCAAAAGTGTCAGCGAATCGTATGTCGCCACGTCTCAGCTCATCGGCTTGCCACGTGTCCCTTGTCTTCGTCTCTCCTTCCGCGCGGGTTGTTTGTTGTTTTGTTTGTTAAAAGGGTTGTTTTGAGATTTGAACCCCTAACCTCTCTCCATCGAACTTAGCCCGTAGCCGTTCCACCATATCGGCATCCGTTACCAATAGTGGTGCCGGTTTTATTTTTTTATGAGTTTGGTTGTAAACAGTGGAAAGGGAACCGACGGTCAGGAGTGGAACCCGGAACCGCCGGGTTCCCAAAATGCTTTATCACCGACGAGCCATTCGATGGCTTAGAAATAGGTTTGGCATCGGTTTCTTTTGACAAGTTGTGAGAAATTGAATGTTTTTAATGTAAAACAAACTCCTATACTTTTAAATTAAACAAACAACTTTTATTTAAAATTAACCCCTTAAGTTGTAACAAAAGCCCGAAATGAATGAATAAAAGGGCTAAAATAAATATTAGGGGGGATTTTTAAAGATTTACATGTGTATAAAGGAGATTTGAAGATATTATGGAGAGATAAGGAATATTTTGTAAATCAATTGGTTAAAGGTCAATTTGAGTAAATTTGATGTATAAAAAGGGGTGTGAGGTGAGAGTGGAGGGAAGTTTTTTTTTCAGGTGATGAAGTCTTGAAGCTGAGGTGACGAAAGAGAGGTCTTGTGGAGATTATTTTGAGCCATTCTTGCATGTCAGAGCGTTGTTATGCTGCCGAAGTGCTTGAAGAATGGTTGTGGTGTTTTTGTAATTGATTTTTTGGAGTTAATCGGATCGGTCTCTCTATTGGAGTGGACCCGGAGACGTAGTCACGTTTGTGATGAACTCCGTAATCAAACGTTGTTTGCATCTCTTTCTCCATTCTTTTCTCTCATTCTGTTGTTATCACCTTGTCATTTTAATTATTTCCATAAGTTAATTTTGATGTTATTAACTTGGAATAATCATTGTAAAAGTTAAGCATTCAATCTACAATTTAGTCTAGATCCTAATGGATCATGTCCTCCCAAGGACTTGGGTAATATCTCCTCCTCCCATTAGGTCCAAGGCATCTATGCAACTATCATTAATTCCTCTCAAGAAAAGAAACTTTTGTGATTATTCATTGAGTGTATGGTGTGAAGATTTCTGTAGGCAAAACAAAAAACTTGAAATATAATCTTCCAGGCTCTCATCCTCCTTTTGTTGCATCCTAAAAATTGTCACCTCCTCTCATGTCACCACCCCTGCAATACTCCTTCTATTTCTCAAGGAACTTTGTCTTCATGTCCTCCCAAGTCTCTATAGTATCTTTGCCTAGGCTCATGAACCATCTTAATGCAACTTCCTTCAAGGTGGCAGGGAATAGCTTAAGCCTACGTGCATTAGTGGTATAGTCATAACTCCTACAAAGTATATCAAAATCGAACAAGAATGTATTGAGATATTCTATAACAAGTCTATAAAACTTAGGAAGAACTAAAGCAGGGATATTTATGAGTTGTCTACTTCATTCTGATGAGCAATAGGGAAAGGAAAAGCTGATTGGTTAGGTTTGTTTCTATTTGCATCACCCATGCTTAGCTAATTAAGATCCAAAGCAAGGGGGTTCTCAATCAGATTCTAATCTTCAGAGGAAGCTTCAAAACTAGTCAGATCTGGAAATGTATCAGCAAAGAGGTGTGGATCTTCTTCTTTATCATCTCTGGGTAGGTTCTGATACTCAATCATCTGAAATAGATCAGGATTGTTAGGAAGGAATCTCCCACGAACATCTTTTATCCTTTCTCTTTGCATATAGTATCAACTCACTTATCAACTAGCACACAAAAAAAATTGGCAAAAGAATAGGGGGGTTATTACTTTCCTAAATGAGGGGTATACTAAGAACAACTTCTAGAAACATTACAACAAGAAAAATATCAATGACTCCAAGGAACACCCTAGTTTGACACCATCCTTGGCAATGACGCCAAAAATGTTAGCATCCTACAATGATTCAACAACTAAGCCTTCACAGCTATGATTCAGAGATTGGAAATCTAACCTGAATAGCTATTTCAATAATCATGAAGGTGCATTTAAATTTTCAACCCAGGGATGTAAACTTGAAATGGGTCAGCACTATTTATGCACTAGGAATCCAAAGTAGCCATATTCATCCTACAGCTAAGAAAGATGCAACATTGAAAGTAAATTGCTTGTAAGGAAATAACATAAGTGTTGAGCATCAATAAACAAATATACTAAGTTGGAATGCATGACAAAAAATAAAATCTGAGCAAACAAACAAGAAACTACTTTGTTTTCTTTGGCTGCAGGAATAGTCACAGAATGGAATTCTAGTGGCTGTAGGAACAGACAATGCTAGGTTCTTAACTAATTATCAAGCAAAAATAAACAACTAAACGAAACTAAGGTACATGACATAATTCTCACCAAGTGGGCCCCCTTGTATGAGTATCCCCTAAAACTAATGTAAGCTCAAATGCACAAACTTATAACTTCATTTCATTCATTGAAAAACATGAGTACAATCGAGCAACATGACTTTATCATGGGAAAATTAAGAGTGCGAATACATTATCAGATTGAGCAACATCTGATTCAAACCCCAAAAGGACCATCAAAGTCTTATTTCCCTAATCACTAGCAAGGAGATCAACTCCAACAGATGTGGAGGATGCCACATTAGGGAAAGCGCAAAAAGTGGAGAGGCGGCTACACATGCACATAATCTGTCAAGCATGTTTTCCTTAACATGAATCTAGCACAACAATAATGCCTCTAACTACTCAACAACAATTAAGACCATTACAAGGTGGTTACAGTTTGATTTAAATGAGGAATATTTTTGTTGTCGAGAGTCCCCCCTCTATTAAAAGACCACCTTGTTGACTGGTATGGCGCATGTACAGTTGGTGGAATCTCTCCTAGCTATAGGCTTATGATTATATCTACATGACAATATTAGTATGCACAACAACTACATATCTATAACTATCTCAAAGTGGAATTCATTAATCACATGCATAATTAACACAAATGGTTCATATAGCATGCCAATATCATTAAACATTATGAAAATAAAATCATGTCCAAAGTCTATGGATTTAAGGAAATATTATAGAAAGGTCAACATCCAAGAATCAAATTCTATGACAACTGCAACAAATGGATAGTAAAATCTATCAATAATTAGACCATAAGCTAGACTCATCACATTCTAGGACAAAACACATATCTATCAGGTATGACTTCTCGAGGGAGAAGGTGTTGCAAAATGAAGTTAGACTTGAATATGTACCTACCAAGGAACAAATTGCTGACATATTCACCAAGGCCCTTCTGAAGGATACTTTTGAGTATCTCAGGGGGAAGTTAGGGGTTACTACCCCTCCTTCCTTGAACTAAGTGCACATGGAGGTGTATCAGTCCAGTGGATTCACACTCTTTTCATCTAGACTGATGATTGAGGTCTACTCCCAAGGGGGAGTAGAGAGGTGCATTGTTGTAGTATGTGATGTTGGTGCACTCCTAAGGGGGACTGAACAGAGCTTTATATGGCAAGAGTTTTCAAGCAAAATTTCTTTTTTCATTGATGTCAAAGGGGGAAAGAAAGTCATGTGAAAAAGTGAAAAGAAAATTCTTGTGTAGGTTGTCAAATCTGAAGGAGAAGGGAGAAGAAGACACAAGAGATTGTGTATGTCTTCTTTGATGGTTTTTAACATCATGTGTTGCCATCAATGACAAAGGAGGATATTTTTGCAAGTATGGATGTGTTTGGTGGTGTTGTCATTAATGTTGTCATTAATTTCAACATAGTTTAGGTTGATTGCAGATAGTACTTGTATAGTTGAGATACTGTAGAAATTTTTAGAGTACATGGAGCTATATTTATGAAGTTGTAGTTGTGCTTTTGCCAAGTGCTTTTGAGAAAATTTGTAAAATAATGAAGGTAGTGTTGAGTGCGTGTTCTAAATGTGCTCCGTTATTGTTCTCTGCATTTCATCTGAGTTGATCCTATGCCTGTGCAAATCTATAGTTGTGTTCATGAGCTTAAATGCATAATATATCCTAAGTTTTTGCTGCTGGATCAATGCAGAGTGAAAGATATGTTCACTGGTTTGATAGAACTATTTGTTTGTGGACTAGGATAATTTTTTTGGCTCTGCAGTATTCTTGTGTCATGTTTCAGAACTTGTGGATCTAGGAGATGATTCATACTGATATTTTCTGTGTTCTGAAAAATGTTCTTGTGATTGGGTGCTTCAAAAGACTTTCTCCAGAACTCTTGTGTGTTTGTAGTTGGTTCGGTTGGATTGTTGAATAATATTTAGTGTATGAAGATTGTTGCAGTTGTTGCAGATATACGTGAAGCTTTCTTAGAGATGGTAAAATGTATGGTGAAGCATGTTGAGTGATACACATGTGATCATCTTGTTGGAGATGCAAGTACTTCAAAGTTCATATGTGTTTTCATTAGGTTTGGCCAACCTGATGTCTACACGGTACATAAAGATTTTGCATCGAATTGAGGAAGCATGTGATTGATCAAAATGTTGTTTGGGTCCTAATTAAATGTGTAATTGGTCCTCTCTCATTCTAATCCATCGTAGGAATGTTGAGTAGCCGACCTAATTTGAATTTGTAAATTGAAGAATATTTCCTTGGAGAACGCTTCTAGGGTTGAAGGTGGTATAAAAGAAAATCAAGATGTTGCGAATTTTGTGTCAAGCAAGCGAAGTGTGTGAAAAAGTGTGAAAAGAAGAGTGTGTAAGAGAAAATAAAGGCAATAGTAATTTAATGTGTTAGATTCCTGAAATCAGTGAGCTAATGGTGTCTACAATATTTTGATCAAACTATGAATGTGTGGAACCTTTGTGGTGGATCTTTATTTATCGTTTCTTTTTTTGTAGGTAATGAGCCTCCTTCTAGACAGTGAGTCCTATTGTTGGTAGTGAGCCTTTGTATCTGGGAAAAAATCCCTTTGGTAGTAAGATTTTGTATCTGGTATTGTATTATTACTATATTGTGAGCTAATCCTCATCGTGGTTTTTCCCTCATTGGGTTTTCCATGTAAATATGGTGTCTTTGGTGTTTTCTTTTTGTTATTTACATTTCATGTTTACACTTAATAAAAGACCGAGTTAAAGTGGAATTGATTAAGGTTTGAAGTAAAGTGATTTGATACAATTGATTCACCCCCCCTCTCAATTGTCCTGTGCATTTCAACATCATCATCATTCATCATCATCTCTAATAAAGTCTCAACAGATCATAGAATTGTTGGATCCTTTTTCATCATCTTATTTCTTCTATCCTCTTTCACACTAACATGATATCATGTCATCCACAAACCATTTTCATCCTGCATATTCATACACATCATCATAATAGGTAACATCATCCATCTCACATGCATTGCATCATCATTTAAGATGTTTAGGATAATATAGATTTGTTATTATCAACATCTTAATTCATCTTATTTGCATCATCATTATCATATAGATCTATTAGTCTAACCATCTATACACCCATCTTGAACCTCTTTGTCACAAGATCAACCCTCAAATCAAATTTTTTGCCTGATCTCTCAAGGGGGCAATGTATCAGCATACTTCTTTCTGATGGGGCATCTGAAAAAAATATATTTTTTTTGAATTTCAATCTCGCCAGTGTTATTCTTTGAACCAAGGTAGCAAGTACATCGCTTAAAAGAGGGGTAAAATATAGACACTCAAAATATCCTGATCGATATCATGCACTTGATTTTGATTAACTAACACCAATTCTTCCTTAATCATTTCCACACTAATCAATTAATTGAATTCATTAAATTTCCTCCTTAAATTAGATAATGAACTTTATCATATTATTTCATCATCTTCCTTTAATTAAATAAATCAATTTATTTAATTAAAATCCTAAACTTCTAACATCCTCTCATTTTATTTAAATAAACCCAAACATTTAAATCAAAAGTCATAAATCAACTAATTTCACCTAAGTCAATTAATCCTAAATTAATTAACTCCTAACACTAATCCCTCATTTCTCTAGCTTTTAACTCCACCTTAGGGTAAGTCAACCTTGATCAACTAACCAAGTTGCACATGTAAATCAATTTATTTGATTTACTAATTAATCTATTTTCATTCAAAATGAAATATTCTTTAAATATTCCACCCACTTGACTTTTCCCTCCCAAAGGACTTTTGTCCTCTTTTTTGAGCCACCTTTGCATTGATGACTCTTTCATGTCCTCTTTTTTGAGCCACCTTTGCATTGAAGGCTCTTACACCTCCTCTTACACATCGCATCTCCCAATATGTGCTCACACATGTGTGAGCACATCTCCTCTAAGATTCATTAGCATGTTGACAAGTGGCACCATGCCATTGGTCCAAATTTTAATCCCACATTCTCCCCATTCTTCACTCTTCAACCCTTCATCCTTATAAATAGAAGCCTTGTCTATTGATTGAGGATCCACAATCTCATGCAAAGTCATTATCCACAATATTATCCACAAGTTAGATTACTATAAGCATAGAATTTCTCGATCATAGCTAGGTTATTGAAATTTTATTCATCACACATCCATCCAAATCTTATCAAGGGACTAGGAAAGGGCTTCTTTCCACATCAAAGGAGCACCAACCCCCCTATGGGATGCTGGTTTGAGCATTAGAATAGTGTTTCATTTGTGATTTATTTCATATTTTTCTTTGTTTCCATTTATTCCTATGTTCAAAGAATTTCATAGGGAATGCTTGTTTACACTTGTTTATTGACGTTTGTTCATGTTTAAGTAGGTCTAGGCAAAGCATTCATAGTTTTACACTCATTTTAGATGTCCATATTGTATGTTTTTTAGCCTTTTTTTTCCTTGTTTTATTCTTGTCTAGCAATGTTTATCCTTGTTCATCTTATATTTGATTTGGATTTCCCCTTATAAATCCCCACCTAATAATAAAAAATATGCACATTCACCTTTAGCCATGTTAACTTTATCTCCATAGTCTTCCTTATAGAACAAAGACTCCTAGCATGAAATACTAGTCACACCCCTAGTGTACATCCCCATATCTTCTCACATTCCTTGACTAGAGGGGATAATTTTGATGAGTTTTAGCAATAAAAATTAACGTGTCTCATTTAAGATCCACCTATCATAAATCCAATGTTCACCTACCCTAAAATACTTAGAATACATATAAATAGATCCCTCTTCCTCCAATTCTCATCATCATGCATACATTTTCATAAATCAATTGTTCACCTACCCTAAACCCTTAGAAAACATATAAATATATCCCTTCCTTGACTTAGTAAGCCCTTAGTAGCTCCATTTTCATGCCCAATATACATACACCCTAACTATTATCCCAACTTACCATCCTCTATCCTTCAAAACCCTTTCATTATCCTTTTGATCATGATTTTCCACTCGTTGTACATCACCTTTTCTGTATGCACCGGGTCTAGAGGTTAACCATTTTATCCCAAAGGTTTTATCTTGTCCATAATTATTTCCACTTTTAACCCTCACCTAGGTTTTCATGCATCCTTGTACTATTTCCAATACATCAGTTTTATCCCAAAGGTTTTATCTTGTCCATAATTATCTTGTGCTTTTGATAAAATTTTAATAAAAAGAGGAAACAATGTGTTGCAGTGGTGTTTTGTATTGCAGAGTAGTGTTCTGGTTTGGCTTCACATTTCTTCTATGTTGAAGATCTGCTTGTGTGGTTTGGATATGTTGATCAAAGGTGTTCAGTGGTGTATTCAAAGTTTGGTGTGTTGGATCATTGTGCAGAGGATGGTGTATTCACTAGTGTGTGAACTGTGCATTGTAGAGGTGTTTGGGAGAAATGTTTTTTCTCCGCATTTCTTCACAGAGTAGTTTTGGTCTTATGGATTTGGAAGGCTATTGATAGTGTTTGTATCTTTCTTCAGTTGAAGTTGTTTGAGGTTTGGTTATTTGGAAGATGGTTTCTTAAGTTGTACTATATGATAGAATTATTTGAGTGTATTGAATGTGTACATTCTTCAAGTGAAAGTTGTTGTGAAATAATTTTTTAGATCTCAAGGTGTTTGTGGAATATTTTAGATTGTGTTCAAGCATGGTGTGTTTTCCGTGAGTTGTATTTGGATTTGAGGAAGCGTGTACTTAATCGACTAATGGTTTTTACATAGATTCAACTGAACTTGGGTGTTTACAATAATTGTGAAGTTGATTTGGTGCTTGTGTAAGTGTGGTGTGGCATGTATGAGTGGATTTAGGTCCTAGCTAAGGTGTATTGTGGTCCACTTTCATTCTTTTCCATTGCAGGAATGGTTTGGTGCCAACCTATTTGAATTTTCATGGTTGAGGTGCATAGCTAACCTTGGAGAATGTTTTCAAGGTTGAAGATGGTATAAATAAGTGTTGAGTTGTTGAGAGATGCAAAGATAGGTGAGTATGATACATGATTTGTAGAGTAGTAAGGTGCCAATTTGTGTAGTGTAGTGCAATATTTTATGTGTTAGATTACTTGATGCACAATGAATAGAAGGTGTCAACAATCCTCCAGTAATATTGCGAAGGTTTTGGTGATGTTGTGGTGGAATTTTTTGTTGCATTGAGATGATTTTTTCACTTTAACACTCTTCTCTATCTTCTTTTCTATTTTGGTAGTGAGACTTTCTTTCTTTTGGGTAGTGAGCCCTTTTTAATTGGTGTTAATATTACTTTATATTGTGAGTTAATCCTCACCATGGGTTTTCCCTTCTTGGGTTTTCCACATAAATATGGTGTTTCCATGTGTATGGTGTTGATTTGGTTTTGTTTATGTTATTTTCTTTCATGATAAAAAATTCTAACAAATTAAGGGTTAATTTGATTAATGTGGATCTAAATGTTTGTGAGGGTTTTGAAGCTTTAAGGTACAACTGATTCAACCCCCCTCTCAATTGTGTTGTACATTCAATATAGTTAACTATTCAATAAAAAGGATAATCAATCTTCTTTTTATAATATCATGGAACATTAGGGGGATCCCACAAAGTTGGTTTACAATTTTTGAGAACTGATTTTTGCTGAAATCACATATTTTTAGAAAATATAATGATTTAAGCATTTAAAAGTTCCATTTTAAGGATTCCATTGAAGAGGGTTTGATCAAACCACCTTAGATCAAACCCCCTTGGATAGAACTTTGCTAGTTTTAAACCATACCTATAAATGAGTCTCCTTTACACCTATCAAAATGTTGATAAAAAGTCACTTTTGATTTAACTTTTGGGGGATCAAATGAATTCATTTAAAATTGATTTCAGATGATTATGGTAGTCCTCAAAACAAGCTATCCAACAAATACAATTTTAATATGTTTTGATTTTATTATGTATTTGGTTTTTTAGTTTTATTAAGCATAGGTTTTTCATAAAAAATGAAGGTCTTTGTTCTGCACATGTGGAAAAATAGCAAATTATCAATTTTTTTTTGAAAAATATGAGTGCACCAGATATTGAAGTCCTTGATCCAACAAAAAAAAATTGAATTTCAATATATACAAAAAAAGTTATGTGATATATGGTCGCGCTATGTCTGAATTATAATTGGTTTGACTTCGAAACTTGATTAAAGAAAAAATATTCAATAAAAAACTATCTAACCAAGTGGAAGCACTAGATGTCGGAGTTACAAATCTAAATTCAAAAGAATTAGAATCTTATCCTTCATGGAAAAAAAATTATGCGTTACACGGTGTGCATCACTTTTTTAAAATGTTGTTTTCTGAAAAAAAACCAATTTTCGTGGGAGATGGAAAAAGAAGTGTAATATGATTCCAAAAATTTTGAAAAAATATTTTTAGAATCTACAAACAAAATGTGATGAGACTCTAGTTTGCATCATCTTCAAATTCCTCACGGTTTAGCCGCTATAGGTGCCTGAATGTGAATATTTAGTTAAAAATAATAATTTCAGTGTCTAGTTTGGCCAAAAATTGTAAACCACTATTATGGGATCACCCATTACTAATAATTTTTAAAAAGCCTCCACATATTTCTCAAGTGTTGTCTCTTTATTTAATTGCACCAACTCTATAAAATCATTTTAGAGATCCATTCTATCACATATCATCAATTAATACTTTGGAAAGTAATCAGATGGGCCAATTAGAATATGAACTTGGGTAAGTAACCTATGATACCACCCTTCATGTGTTGTGTCTTCTAAGGTGGCAAATTTTATGGTGTCATCCTTGGTCATCATTTACAGAGATAGGTATGTCTCTATGTTTTGCACCCATGCATGAGTAGTACACTTATTAGAAACATCAAATGTTAGATAGAATATTTTTTTGTAAAACTTGTTGATTGTCATATTGTCTTAGTTGAGATCTAGATTCAACTCTTGGTTGGACATTTTTATCTTTTCATAATTATGTAATTATTAAGTCATCACTTCTTGAATCTTTGGAGGGAGATCTCTATATTTGGCATAAATGTTATGAATATCATCTTACGTTGGGATTTGTGCTTCCCTATTATGAATTTCTTCCATATGAATAAACATATGATGAAGAGATTTTTGTTACTATTTTGATTATTAATATTTACTATATTTTTTTGTCTTTTTTGTTTTTTATGCATCATATGTAACATTTTCCTCATCATATCTAACATAAGGTCAAACTTCCTTCTAAATTTAGCTTCTATTTCTTCCAAAACTTTCTTCTCTCTACATATTTATTTCTCTCATAAATTGATATTGAGATTTCTTAGTTCCCTTAGATGACACCTACTAGCTCTATCACATGATTGCATAAGAAGCAAATTTCACAGATTAGCAAGATCCAACTTTGATACCATTATAATATCTAGTTTAAAAAAAATATACAGTCAACTCTAACTCACAATAATAGTTTTACAAAATTAAATATAAATATGAAATTGACAACCACAATTTAATAGTTTATTATCTAATTCAGATCTAATATTTATAATGTAGCTTAAAAAAAGGCTCAAGTTATTTTCTACAATAGCTGCAAACTTTATCTCTAAATCTACAACAATCTACTTCTTAAAGAAATGTCTTCAAGATGCCTCCAAAGCTGCCTGACATTCACCTTAAAATTCTGCAACCTGCTGCTAGTTGAGGGAATATTTTAATTCAAACTACAATGAATCCAATTTTGTACAATGGCGATTTTCACATGGCGAAATCACTCTAAAGATTTGTGGGTTTTCGTCGTGGAGTTCCAAAGTTAAAGGGATTTCATCTTTAGGTTAATTGAACTGTAGCTCAATGCTCAACAACAATAAAATTCAGATAATAAAATGTTTTTGAATGACTTAGAAATCATTGCATTCTACGAGATGAAATTTCTTTGAGGCATTTTGTTAAACAGTTGAGGTGGTTTGTCTATACTTCTGCATTTTGCATGCATTTCTACCAACACAATTCTTTTATCCTTTATGCTTTCGATGGGCATCCAGACCCTGTGTAATTAATTCACTTAGCACATTTGGGTCTTTCAGTAGGTACCAAGAACAGCATTTATGGATTAGAGGATAGTGTGAGGAATGGCTTCAGCGCCTATCGACCGAAAAGCAAGAGTTTAGGATCATTTCAGCATTTGGAGAGGTGGTTGGAATAACTTTTTGGCAAAAGAGGAGGTGCTAAGAACAATATATAATGCTAAAACTTCATATTTGCTCAAAAGTTTTTAAAACCCTTTCAATAAATCGATTCCGTACAGGTTCATTGAGCTTATCAACATCAGGACGTAATATAGCTCTCAGAATTTGCTTCAGAGTTGAAGGGGTGCTGAAGAATTTATAAAATGTTTGAGAATTGAAAACATCATGGAAATTGCTTTTCCATTGGCTAATTATGGATGACCCATTTCATTATTTCTTGTGACTTATATTGATGTATGAACATGTTTCAGGATTAAGGTGGTAGTTGAAGACACTTTCAGATCCAGACGAGTTATTGGGAGCACATGAAATGTGGGTTTACGTGTTGACTATATTAACTTTGAAAATTTCCAAAGCCTTTTCAACCAATTTATTTTTCATTCCTTGAGGTGGCGTTTCGTTGAAGCATCTATGTCCAATTTGTTAGAGAATTTGGTAAATCACTTAAAGAATTCTGATGTTTTTGTGAACCATCTCATCAACCGAGTGGGTGGTAGAGGAGGTTCTCGGCGCCATTAAATCTGCTGGCTTGTGTCGACTTGAAAGTTCCCAACAACTTGCTCTTTCATGTATGTTATAACATTCAATTTTGCAAGAATGGACTAGAATATGGCTGTGGATCCATTAGAAATTTTTGATAGCATGGAATGATTTTGTAATCAATTGATAAACTCTAAAAAATTATAAATTCATTTTGTGGATTATTATAATTATAATTATTTTAAAAACTATACTTTAAATTGGTTATGTTGGACATTTCAAATATCTTATGAAATTGTTCACTTATATAAGGAAATATATAATTTTGATTATGAAATCCATTGATCACGTTGACAAGACTTTGTGACTCTTAAGTTTCAAACTTACAATTATCATAATAACTAATGACTGTATTTTTATAAGCAAATCAATGTTGTGAAATAATTGAGAATGTTCATGAATCAAACTTGATGGTGAGGGCATTGATATTTTCAATTTGAATAATTTAAGGTGACTAAGGGAGTTCGCATGTGACTAGAAGACTAATATGACTTTTAGAAGAATGACTTCATCAACAAAATAATAGACGATAACCCCATAACACATGTCAATTTAAAGAATGCAAGAAAGTAAAAAATTTGTCACGGTCAAGAATGTAGACGATAAAACTCATAGTGGGCCTATACCTTTTTTGAAAGGATATTTTGTATATATATCATCATCCCTAAAATGGATATATTCATATTAATACCTCAAGTCAATGTTTGACAACATTATTGCCCCTCTCAACTAGTCGGAAACTTCTTCAATCTAGGGTAATAAGTATTTATTCTTGATTATAGACTTATTTAGAATTATATAATTAATACAAACATCCTAAGAGTGTCATCCTTAATTTTGAAAAAAAAAATATAATACTTTGTAAGGAAACATGATAGATCTAGTCAACGGATTTTACTATAGTTTATTTAGTTGCAGCATTAATTCTATAAATTAGTTGTATTCATCCAATAAGGAGCATTAGAGATATGTACAACTCCTACTAAGATTTCAATAGAGAATTTAAATTATGTTTTGAGATACATTCCTTTATTTTTGCAACAAAGGATGATCATAGTTTGCCAAATTTTCCTTAATTCTCAAGTCTTTAGTTTCCATAAAGAATATTTGGTAATTTCTTCTAAGAACATTTTATATTTTCTTAGTAGTTATTACCTTCTATTCTCCTTAAATAGGGATACCATGAAGAGTGGCCAACAATCTTTGGTAATCTAGACACATGAGTTTCTTGTTCAAATAGTCAATGTGATCTTTTTTCATTGTAACAAATCCATTATAATGATAACATCATAGGATTCTAGTGAAATAAAAATTAAATTAATCTTACTAGTGATCACACACATTTCTATCTCTAGTTATTGAACCCCTTGAAAAATAGGATACTTTTTTCCCATATTTAGTTCTACATGTTTTTTGTATCTCCTTTTTTTGAGTTAAGAGTCAACATTTCTTTATTATATTAGGTGAAATAAAATAATTAGTGGCTTTGGAATTAATTGTGACTAAAAAGGGTTTACCAAAAAAATAACTTAATTTTGAGCCAAAAATGATTGCAAACCAAATATTGTAGTATATGTTATATGGTTTGGCCCATGATATTTTCTTGGTTATCAAAAATATTTAGTAAATTGGTCTTTTCCACAATTCCAACATCGAACCATAGGGGCCTTGGTACATACCAAAATTCTATTACTCCTAGTTCTAAGTGCCTTATAATTAGAATTAAGTTTTTGGTAGATTATTTTCTTCTCGAGTCCCCCTTATAGATCTTTTTTTTCTTATTTTGAACTAACATGGAAAAAATATTAGAGTTTTCTTTATTTCTAGATCTTGTCCTTTTTTTATTAACTATATTTTAAAACTCTTGCTAGTTATTTAGCCTTTAAGTTTCTTTTGAATCTAGTCTATAAGTAGATTCAATGTTTACAATTAATTTGCGATATTTCTCATATTGAAATCATGCATTAAAACCTCTTTTAGGCCTTGTAAACTTTTATATCTTAGTCTCTTCATCCCACATGTAGTCTATATAGTGGAGTGTTAGTAGGTAAAATATCAAGGTGATGAAGGCATGCACAAACCATCACATCCAACCACAATATGAATGCAATAATATATTGAGAATAAGTCAATAGAGAAAAAGAGGAAAATAAAGAATATGTTATGGACTAGATTTTGGATAATACAATATATTGACCAATGAATGTTCATATATATTAAATATTAGAGTATCATGTTATGAATCATATGACATACATAAATTATATTTTTTACTTACAACTCTCTTATCTTACCTTGGTTTGACATATATTATTGTAAAAAATTTGAATATTCTTATATTGTAAGCATTGGGGCATAATTACAACTTGTAGGACATTATGACTTAGAGCTCTAGTGTGTAAATTTATTTTCCTTATCAATATTTTGGTTCCACTGGTAGGACCCTAGTAACTAGTCAATAAAGAATAGATCAAATTGTAAGACAATGAATTGTGTTGCTAAAAGAGGTGCTAAGGTAGACATTATAAATAAGACATACATTTTATCTATGCTCTACAAAAAATTCCCTTAGGTCCTAGCCTTATTGGAGGGGGTTAGGAACTTAGGGAACGATGAAGTGAAAGGGGATGATAAATTGAAAGGGTATTGTATTGAAGGGATACTTTAAAAGATTCAAGCGGAATAAGTCATATGGGATGCATAAAAGGAACAATAGAATTACAAATCATTAACATGGATAGAGAAAGGCGATAACAATAAATTATTATATTTTTAAAGATAAAATTGAATTAGTGATGGAGTTGAACAAAGAAGAAAAATGAAGAAGGAAAACATGAGAAATATAATACAAAAGAATATAAAAAACTAAGGAGATTGAGATAAAGCACACAAAAAGCGTTGTGACAATGGAAAAAAAAAGAGAACCCATATTGTTTAAAAGAATGAAAAAAAATTGAAAATGTCATAGAGGTTGAAGCCAAATAAAATATAAAATAAAATACCAAGATTTTACATATAAATAAAATATTGTTTAAATGACACATTGAAGGAAAGGAGGCAATTAGATCCTTGCTGAGGTAAGCCACATTTTGTTTGATGTAAAATTTCTTATTTTTAATATCTATGGACCAATTAAAAGTGAGGAGAAGTAGCAACTATGGGAAACACTCACCGCACAATTAGAGACAATAGGAAACAAATGCATACTCGGGGGACAGTTTAATGCGATCTTCAAGTTGAAGGAGAAAAGTGGGGGGCTTAGAATGGAGAACATCGTAATAAAATATTTTAGACAATTTGTAGAGGCAAATAGACTTGGAGATATACCGGCCAAAAATGGACAAATAAGCAAATGGGGTTCACAAACATTTCTAAGAGACTAGATCAATTTCTGGTTTCGGAGGATTGGCTTACTTCTAGTGTTTGTTTAATATCAAAGAATATCTTCTGATCATTACTCCGTAGAGCTAGAAATTGACCAAGGAAGAGCGAATGGATGTGGATGAGGAATCCTGAATTGTATCTCCACAGTCAGATTTTCAATTAGTATCAATGGATCGCTATGTGGCTTTTTTGAATGTTCGAATGGTCTATGATTGGGTGATCCATTGTCATCGTTTCTCTTTATAATGATGGGTGAGGATTTGGGGAGGAAAATAGAAGCTAAACAGGAGGAAGGGAGTTGGCTCGGGGTGGTGGTGGCATGAAATATATGACCACTAACACATGTTCAGTTCGTTGATGACACCACAGTTTTTGGGGAAGCAAACCTCACAGAGGGAAATAGTAAAGAAGACTTTGTATTCATATGTGGCATGCTCGGGTTAGAGTATAAACAAAGAAAAGTAAAAAATATTCTTCTTCAACACAAAGAAATGTATGCAGAGAAGGATTTCCTAGGAATTAGGATTCACAATAGAAATGCTTCCATCTAAGTATTTGGGGGCACCAATATTTGAGGGGGAAGATAGAACAAAGATATGGGTGGATGTTATGGAGAAATGCTTGAATAAGGTAGTTATGTGGGAAGGCATATGGTTGTATGTTATGCCATGCCTACAATTGACAAAGAAGGCGAAGAATGCAATGAATGGAATGATGAAACAATTCTTATGGGAAGGTTTCAATTTTAAGAAAATAATACCATTGCTACATTGGGAAATAGTTTGCAAGTCAGTGAAGAAAGGTGGAGCTAGCATAAAGGAACTAAGTGAACAAAATAGGGCTATTAGGGCAAAGCTAGATAAACCATGGTGCAAAATTATGAGGAGCAAGTATTTGGAATCTAAGGATCCTAGTCAGATACTAATAATTGTAGACATGGAGAGAGGCTTAGTGATTTGGAAGTTCATGTGGGAATGTAGGTCGATAGTAATAGAGCATTTGACATGGAAGATCAAGGATGAGAAATCTATTGATTTTTGGAGGGACTCGTGGGAAGGGGCCCCTCCATTGGGTGACATCAATTCTTTGAAACCATTGCAAAATTTGTTAGAGAGGCAAGTAGATACAAAAGTTTTAGACTACTTTAGATTGGTGGAGAAATCCATGTCCAAGAGCTACAATTGGATTGATCTATGGGAGGTACCCAGGGATGGAGAATATAATAATATCCTATTGGAGGAATTAAAGAAAAGGAAACCTATCCCGACGCTTGAAAAGGATATAATTGTTTGGTTTGGAGCAAAGTCTAGGCAATATTCGGTAAGGTTGGGATACCAACTATTATAGAAGAAAACAACCATGGTGGGTTGGAGGACAGAGTTGTGTTGGGGGAACCAAATTCTTCCTAAAGTGGGGGCCTTTCTCTAGACGGTGTTCTACAAATTGATACTTACTGGTGAAAGGTTCTAGAGTATAGGTATTACATGCCCATCAAGATGTGTTTTGTGTAGGCGGGATGTAGAGACAACTAATCACCTTCTCCTAAATTGCCCCTTCATGGGTTAATGCTGGAATAGGATTCAAGCAAAATTTAGTTGGTTAGGATCTAGGAATGAATATGTGGGGGAATTTCTTAATGGCTAGCTTGCAAATCGTGGATATGCATTATGGGGTGCTATTTGGTGTATGACCCCATGCATGGTGGTATGGAAATTATGAAAGGAACAAAATGGGTGGATATTCAATGGAACATAATGTATGGCCGAGTAGGTTATCTCCAAAATTGAGGTAGGCATATGCAAATTTTTAAATAGTAGAACAGAAAGAAGGTCTGAAAAAACATTACAAGTTGGGAAAAATGAGTTACACAAAGAATAGTTTACCTCCTAAGGTTCCACATTTAGTAAATTCGAGAATGTGAAGCAAAGGTAAAAGGAAGGAGGCTAAATGTAATTCCCTTGTAAATGGAAGATTCAAACTCAAATTTGATGGGGCAACAAAAGGAAACCCAGGTAGAGCAAGTATAATATGCATACTAAGAGATGACAAGGGAAAAATGGTGTGGGCTATCTCAAGGAATATTGAAGTTTCCACAAAAAGTGAAGCATAAGTAGAGGTTCTAGCTAGAGGAATTAGATAATGTAGTCTCAAGGGTATTAACCAAATTTAGACATAGAAGGTGATTCTATGATCTGCATTAACACAATTATAAATAAGGGAACACCAAATTGGAAACTTCAAGCTTGGATTGAGAGGTTTTTGGCTGATCTACAAAAGGTGGGGATTACATGATAAAGCATGTATACAGGGAAAAAAACAAGGTGGAGGACCTCTTAAAAAATACATGTGTAGAATGTGGGGAACAAGAAAGGATTGGTTTAGATCCCAAAGCATGGTAGGGGATAGAAACAATTTTGATAGAGGATTCATGGGAGAAATCAATGATAGCATGGATACATCAAAGCTTGGAGAAGTGGATGGAAGATCCACCTTAGATATGCCAAGTTGTGAGTTGATTCTTCTTGGGAAAAATTCTCATGAGTGATAGGTGATTAGATTGGAAGTAATATCATCATATGCATTTACATGGGTAAGTTAGGATGGTACTTCCCTGGTACTACCTATGAATAAACATGGAGGTAGAGGAATGCGAGTTAGTTCAAGAAAGTATCAGTAAACAACGGTATGTGGATCCATTTTAGATTCCAAGAAGAGGAGAAGGGATTGTTCAAGAAAACTATAAATCCACATGGGGATTCCCATGTCAGTTTATGCTAGCATGTGATTGTATGACTACCATATAAAGTAGGGATAGATGGTTGGAATTACCAAAATGGCATCCAATCTGATCTTTGGGGTCGCTTGCCAATGTGATACAAAAACAAGGGAGAAACAAATCAAACATATTTTTAAGGTGGAGAAGGATGATACAATGAAAGCCATATTTTAGATCATGGGGATGGAGTAGTGGGTTGTTGGGAATATTCATGATGGCAAGGTATATGAGGAGGCATTAACAAATGTGGTGTAGGTAATGCGAATGAAAACATGGGGGATGGTGGTTGCCAATAATCTAGTCACATAGGATAATAAGGATTCAACGCTCACATAGATACCCATCATTAATAAGAAATTGGTGATAGGGTTAATCATTGGGATATTTGATGCTTTGGTTGTGAGGAAGAATAAGTTATCTTCTTAAGTGCTCTCTCTTTTCATGGAAGGACAACTTAGGAAAAACCTACAGACATTTAGTTATTATGTTAGCCAAAATGGTGGTTTGCTTTTTGCTTCCCAGATTGAAAGGATTCTTGTCTTCTCAAAAGGTATGTTGTATATATAATGAAATGTTGTGGCCAATAATGTGGGCCTGGTGCACAATCTATGTAATTTTGTTCAAGGTTTTAATAAAAAGGGAGTTTTCCCCATGAGAACACTTACCAAGAAAATGAAAAAAAATAAAAAAAATGAACATTGAAGTAGTTAACCACTCACCTCAACAAAGAAATAGATTTTCTAAATCAAATAGTAGAGATGATTAAGGAATATGGGATTTCTCATATACCATGGGAAGAAGGATGTAGTAGCAAAGAGTCTTTGGCACTTCCCATGTTGACAAAAACACCACACACTAAACTAGATTTGACCAATCTAAGAGGCATAGTGGATGAGAGATTTGAGGGATTTGTAACCTTATTAGTAAAATTAAAACCTAGAATTTTTTTTGGAGAATATTTGGATCAAATAGTTAGTAAAAGTGTGGAAAAGATAAATGATTATGAATTAAGAATAATATCATATTAGACAGTAAGAGAAGAAGATGATAATATGTTTAGTGTCTTGACTGGGAATGCAATGGAGAAGATTAAGGAAGAATAGGAAACATTATTATCTAATAATATGTCATTAAAAATAATGAGAAGACATATCCTAAAATGAAATGTCAATATAAAGAGGTATAAACCCAAGACTAGGATTCATCCCCCATGCCCTTTAAATAATGAATAATTTCAACATGAAATATATTTGATCATTGAAATGAAATAATAGAATCAAAACAACAATACATACAAGACTATGATACAATATTAGGAAGAGATATTTTTGATATACAATTATCTAATGACAAATGAAGGAATACAAAAATAGGAAACAAAAATAATTATAATAAAATGGAGAAATCATCACATAATAAATCAAATAACACTATAAGGGAGCCAAAGAAATTTCTAGCAACATACACTCACTAGTGGAGCTTGAAGTTTTTGGAAAGAATACCAAAAACATAGTTGAACATTTTGTTTGAAACTAATATAGTAGTGAAAAGGGATGAACAAAGATCAAACAAAATTATTTTATTTTTCAGGAACCTCGCAAAATGATGCATCAAATTTGTATACGAAGATCTACTCCCATCAAAAAGAGGAATTGTGTGTAGGTAGGGAGGACTTCCTATCTAACTTTTAGTCCTTATAAATCCATAGTAAAATTGTAGTTCAAATGAGGGATATGATCCAATAAGAGGTGGAATCCATCAAATATTATGATTATAGATTTAAATAAGTAGCCAAGGATAAATATAAGATTTGTTGATAGAAATACAAAAAAATGAATGGTTCATATTAGGATTACAAATAGATATTCAAAAATTATTAGCTGGTAGATTATTTGGGACATATTTTGAGGCAATGACCTTATCTTATTGGTTTAAGACATGAACATGGAGAGAACAGATAAAAACATGGGGAATAGTTATATGGAAAAGTTAAAACTAGAGCTAGAATACTTATAGATCAAATGAGATATCTTAGCTAAAGAAGAGGCTAGTCAAACACTACCACAATGAAGAATAATAAATATATGGTGTACTTAATATTTTAGAGAAGGTCATCTAAAAAATGAATGCTCAATATTAAAGGGATAAAGAATAATTTCCGCACTTAGAGTAGATTTCAAGACAATTCCTAGGAAGACATAGATAGTGTATTGTTGTATATGTGGAGAATAGGACGATCATTAGATAGATATTTACCCATATTTATTATTTAGGATCCATGGAGAAGAAGTTCAGGATATGAGCGTTGATGTAACCATGAATATGGGAATAAGGAATCTATAGCTTGGGTAATGAAATATGTTCTTGGACTAGTAGAAAGGCCCATTTATGCTCAATACCAGGGATACAAAAAAAAAATAAATTAAAGAAATAATCATATTCTCCAAAATACACCATGATATGGCCTCATATCCACCATTTTCATCTACTCAACTATTGAGGTGCATGTGGTAGAGACCAAGGTAGGAATCACAAATGAAAAGAAGAAGCCACATGTTTTTGATAGATTAAGTAGGGAAGAGCCCTGAACCTGATTAGACAAATTTAACCATATATTTTAGATAAATAAACAACAATAGAATAACTAGTCACCAGGCTAGCCCTAAAACACAAAAAAACTAAGAAACAACACTACAAAGACAACACAAAAAACACAAAATCAGACTAACAAAGATAATTCTAGTCTTTTTTCATGGATTCTATTGAATCTTCCTAAAAAACCTCTAGAAATCACCTAGTATTTTTATTTTTCTTGATATTCTCCTACTAATCATCCACATTTTCCTATTTACTATTCTTCTTCTTGATCCTCAATTGTCTAGTAACCATACCAACCATAGATTTGTTCAATATTATGTTTGTAATTTTGACAAGGTCATAAAATGATTTCTCCATTTTCAACACTTTATTTTGGTATAAATTCAAAGTATTGTACATATTATCCCATTTACCATCACAAAATTTATATTCCTCATTCTCTTTCTTCTTCTATTCAATGGAACCAACTCTTTTCTTAAGGTCTTCAAATTTTCCATATAAGGATTCCAAAGAATCATCTTACTATTCTATTTTATCAACCTCCTTTTGTTGTTATTTTTGTTCATTCCATTAATTTTCCTATTGATTCTTATCATTATTTGTTTTCTTTTGTAGACTTAGACTTTTCCTCATCCTTAGAAGAAAATTTATTCATCTCATTTTGGGGGAAAATACAAATAGAAGCATCTTCATCATCCTACTAGGGCTAGTTAGCCATCTCCTTAGAATAGTGATTATCATCTGAAGGAGTATAATCATACTCATCCTCATTAGTCTCCCCATCATAATCTATTTCCATATTTTTTCTTTTCTTCTCATCAAAATCAACTTTCATTTCCATAGGCCTTAGCTAGTTCGACATACCTTCTAGCTCCCAAATTTTCTTTCTCATCTTTACTAGACTCTTCCTCACCCTTTACAAACTATTCCTCATAGAAAATATCTATAGAAATCTCCCCCAAGGCCTTAAATTCATTTGTATTACTAACAAAATCCATTCCCTTAATGTTCTTATAATCCTTATTATCCTAGGTTGAGAGGCTACTTTTAGTTTTCTTCTCAGGCCTAGGCTTATCCTAAATGAAAATATGATTTTATTTTAGAGGTGGAGAAGGGAAGAAAACTCTTTTCTTCATTCAACTAGTTATCAATAAAGGAAATTTATTTTTTACTTTTCTCAATAGAGCTAGTGCT